>NW_004624800.1:4474002-4510917 GCF_000247695.1 Heterocephalus glaber | reverse complement strand
TCTCTCTCTCTCTCTCTCACACACACACACACACACACACACACACACGCTTGCTCGTTCTCTGGGGCCGGGAGAAGGAAGTTTTGCGGGGTGTGCGTTCGCTCCACACACACCTCACACACACACACACACACACACACACTCGCGACTCTGGCCGCAGCGCCGGGCTCGCGCCCGGGTACCCGGGGCTGACCCGCACCACAGACCTCTCAAACTCGCCGCCGTCTCGCCCACACACGACCACCGCGCGCCCCCGCGCCGGCCCCCCTCCCCCGCGCCGCCCAGGCTGCCACTCACGGGCCTCGCGCCGCGCATGCGCCGCGCCCGCGGACGCGCCGCGGCTGACCTCATGCCCCTCCCCCGCCCCGCCCCGCCTCGCCCCGCCCCGCCCGCTCTGACGCGGCGGCCTGGCCCTGCGCGGCGCTGCTGGGCTTCGGCTCGGAGAGAGGCAAGCTGCGGAGGCGCAGATCCAGTATCGGGATCCGAGCCGGGCGCCGGTGGGGAGGAGCTGCGCTGGGAACGCTCCGATGAGTGCGGCCAGGCGGGCGGCGTGCGGAGCCTCCCAGGGCTGGGAACACCCAGGGACTCGGTGACACGCGCGGGAGACCCTGGTGTTCATGTGTGGCTGTGAGGAAGCACAATAGCCAGTACTACTTCGTTGCAATACAATTCCAGTTACAGTTGCTTTATTATAACGTCATTTAAAGAAAACATCCAGAGAGGGTTTATAAAGCTATAAATAAAAAGAGCGATAACATTTTGAGGAATAAAATCCTTAAAGACAAAAACCGAAATGGGAAGAGGACGGGGGGGCGGGGTAAAGAGGAGGATATAAAAGAACTGAGATGTGTTATGACAGCAGGCATGCACTTGTAAAAATAAAGACAAGACAAATGAACTGATATAACAAAACAACTTGATTTTAGCGTTAATGTGCTGCGGTGAAGAGACAAAAACCAAAGTATTTCTAAGCCACCTCTTAGGAAATGTGGAAATGAGGTTGGAATAAGAAAACCTGAAACAGAGACTTTCTCGGGAAGGACAGTCACACGTATGCGATCCTGCATATCTAATAGAGAACCTTTGGACGGTGTTTTATTCTGTTTGCCTTTGCATTGAGTGAGGGTTGGCACACAGGAGTGGAAAATCGTAGATTTCAGTTGGAAATACTAAGACTCATAAACACTTGCCAAAGGATGGGGTAAACTAGCATTCAATAAGCATCTGCTCTGGTTCATCCTCCCAAAGGTTTCAGTGTGTGGTATAAAATAATAGGTTCGTTTTCAAGTGATATTACTGCCCTTCTTTTCTTCCCAAGAAAACTGTGTTTTCTATTTGGGTAAAAGGTACACACTTACTTCCTCAACCTATTCTAACTAAAAACATAGTTTTTTTAAAGCATCTTTTTTTTTTTGAAAGCGTAGTTTTTTTAAATTACTGAAATGAGACTTATGGCTGGAGATGTCGTTGAATGGTAAAGCACTTGCCTAATGTGTGTAAGACCCTGGTTCAATCCCTGGTATCACCAGAAGAAAAAATGTCATATGACACATATAGCAGGGCATGGTAGCACCCTCCTGTAATCCCAGCACTGGAGATGCTGAGGCAGGAAGATTGCTTCCAGTTCAAGGCCAGCCTGGGCTACATAGTGAGTTCAAGCCCATCCTGCACTACAAAGCAAGACCCTGTCTGGACAAAAAAAAAAAAAAAAGGCATATAGTAAGATAATCATTTACTTCCTTCAGAGCTTTTTTAAAGTTTATTAAATTTACAGTCAAGGAAGTTTGGGACTGGGGAGAAGGTTGATATGGCAAATGAAAACTATAAAGTCAAAACATCTGTTATACCTGGAAATACGATATATATTCCCCCCAAAAAACTATATGGTGAGTGATAAATCTGTGATGTGGCATAAAGTTAATTACTAAGTGCAAATATGAAAACTCAACCTTTTTGAGCCAATGGGTGGCATACGCCTGTAATCCCAGCACTCGGGAGTCTGAGGCAGGAGGATCACTGCAAGTTTGAGGCCACCCTGGCCTACATAGTGAGTTCAAGACCAACCTGAACTACTTAGTGAGGTCCTGTCTCAAAAAAAATCCAGGAGACAAGTAGCCGAGATTCCTCAAATTATACAATCAGAAAATCATAAGCACCTGGAAAAACCAAATGCAACTTTTAAAAAATACAATCATAGGCTGGGGAATTAGCTCAGTGGTTCCGCAGCCTGCCTCACGAGCAGAAGGTCTGGAGTTCGATCCCTGGTACCAGAAAAAAATCAGATTGCTTAAATTCTAGTAAGTACAACTTAAATATGAATTTTTAAAATATGGTAGATGTGCATTAAACTGTTAATAGCAATCCCCTCTGAAGAATTACAAGAGATTTTTACTGTTTAACATTTTTAAAAATATTGGACTCAGGCCGGGGATTTAGCTCAGTGGTTCCGCCGCCTGCCTTGCAAGCGCAAGGACCCGAGTTCGATCCCCAGTAACAAAAACAAAAAACAAAACAAAAAATATTGGACTCTTTCAGAACACATATACTACTCTTTTAGTCATACAGAAGTGAATATACACACATATATATTTTAAATGTTGGGGTGATGGGTGGGGCTTGTTATTTGCAACAAAGAAAAACCAACATCTCAGGAATCTATAAACAAGGAGAATTCTCCAAAAGTCTCACAAACACAGGACAGTGAATAAAAATTCATAGTACAGATCCATTCTTACTAATTGAAGGCCTACAAAATGCAACTGGACAGTCTTTACTTGAGAGTACAGTCTCTATTATGTTTTGTTTTGTTTTTTTCAGACAGGGTCTTGCTTTGCAGTGCAGGCTGACCTTGAGCTCACTTATGTAGTCCAGGCTGGCCTTGAATTTGTGGCAATCCACCTACCTCAGCCTCTGAAGTGCTGGGATTACAGGTGTGCGGTGTCACACTGGCTTGTTGTCATTGAGACAAGTTCTTGCTATATAGTTCAGGCTGCCCTTGAACTCACTATAAAGCCCACTCTGGCCTCAAACTTGTGGAGATCCTCCTTCCTCAGCCTCAAGAGTGTTAGGATTGCAGGCCTGGGCTACCATGGTTATTGCTTTCCTTTCAGGGAATGTAAAACTATTCACATGACTCTTCACAGATTCACTAGTGAATGTTTATCTCTTTGATGAAGTCTAAGTCTTAAATTCCTCAAGGTTGTTTATTGTGGTGGTGGTGGTGATAGGTTTTGGTTTTTATTTTTTTGTTGTTTTGATACGGGGGATCAAACTCTGATCCTTGCGTTTGCGAGGAAACCGGCCAAACCACTGAGCTAAATCCCCAACCCAGTTTTTGTTTTTTGGAACCAAACTTTCATGGTTATGGAGGGACCACTTAAGACTTAAATTCTAGAATAGTGGTGGCAAACCTATGGCACATATGCAGCAGTGGGCTGTTGTATCACTGAAAACTCTAAAAGGATCACCATCACTGTCTAGACCTCTCATTTTTGTGTTCATATTTTTACTATTATTTTTTATTTTTATTTTATCTATTTGTTTGGGTTTTGGTTCTTTAAAGTAGGGTGTACTATGTTGTTCAGGCTGGTCTTGAACTTGTGAACTTGTAAACCTTCTGCCTCAGTCTCCCAAGCAGCTGAGTCTCTCACCTAATTCCTCTCTTCACCTCCATCCCTGGCCTCTCCTCTCCCTGCAAAGATGGTTCTGAGACTCCTGCCTTCGTCCACCCGAACTTGTGCATTCTCCAGTGCCTGCTGGCATCACTGGGCATGGAAGTGCCTGATGCCTGTGCCCACCCAACCACAAGAGACACTGAGAGTCTTGGGCTTTCTTTGCCTTGTTCCTCAGCAGCAACTTGATAAATGGTTGGGTAATAAGTGAAATGGATATGAAAATTCTGTTAGGGTTGAAAGAGCTATGATAATTTTTTCAGAAATGTTTCTTTAAGAAAGAAAGAGAGATGCTGTATCTTTACAGACAACTTCACAGGCATGCTTTGGTCCTTCTGTGTTGGTCATTACATTTTAATTTTCTATAACACACAGGTGAGTCATCTTTGCCCTCATAACCAACATTTGTCACACAGCACTGTGTTCGAGGTGACAAGCCTGAACAAGGAAAGCCATGCCGGAGTCCCCAAAATCACAAGGAGTCAAAAGAGTTGTCCATGATCTTCAACAAAATAATGTCTTGTTAGACTTTTTCCCCCAGTATTGGAGATTGAACCCAGGGAGTTCTGAGCTACATCATACACAGAACTTTTTTTTTTTTTTTTTGAAACAGGGTCTTGCTATGTAGATCAGGCTGGCCTTGAACTCACTATGCAGTTCAGACTGGCCCTGAACTTGTGGCAGTCTCCCTGCCTCAGCCTCCTGAGTGCTGCGATCACAGGTGTGCACCACCATGCCAGGCACTTTTTGTAATTTTTGCAACAGGGTCTGTGTAAGTTGCCCAGGTTGCCTCGAACTTGTCATCCTCCTGCCTCAGCTTCCTCAGTAGCTGGGATTGTGGGCTGTTACCACCATGCCTAACTCCTTGCATTTTTCTTTTCAATATTTTTTCCTCGTCTCCTTCTTTTTCTTCCTCTCTTCCTCCCCTCTTTTTCTTCCTCTCCTCCTCTTCTTCCTCTCTCCTTTCCTTCCCCCTCAGCTCTCTCAACCCCTCCTCCTTTTTTTATATACTGGAGATTGAACCCAGGGCCTTCACACTGATCTAAACCCCCAGTCCTTTTTTTAAAAAAAATACTTTGAGGCCAGGTATGGTGGTGCACATCTGTAATCCTAGCACTCAAGAGGCTGAAGCAGGAGGATCACTGCAAGTTCAAGGCCATCCTGAGCTACACAGTGAGTTCAAGGCCAGCCTGGACTACATAGTGAGATCGTGTCTCAAAAAAAACAAAAAAGAAAAACAGCACTTTTTCTTCAAAGTAATCTGCTTTTTAGCCTTAATTATATGTATCTTTCACTATAATATTTTCTCTTTTCTTTCTCACTGTCCTGTCCTCTTTTTCCACTGCCTGCCTCAAAAGCGCAGGGTTCCTAGTTCCAGCCCAGGTACCAAAAAAAAAAAAAAATGCCTCATCCTACCAAGACTGCTGGCTGGCAGTGTCAGTTTCAGAGATCCTTCCTTCCTTCCTTCCTTCCTTCCTTTCTTTCGACAGGATCTTGCTTTGTAGCTCAGATTGCCTTGAACTCACTATATAGCCCGGGCTGGCCTCGAGCTCTTGGTGATCCTCCTTCCTTTTAGCCTCCTGAGTGCTAGGATCACAGGCATGCACCACCATGCCTGGCCCAGAGTTCCAGTTTTCTTACAGGCATCAAAGTAGTGACAAAGGGACAGCATCGCTCTGACTCCTCCAGTGCCAGCAGACAGAGCCAGGGTTTCTATCCTCGCCCTCCCTGGTACCTCTCAGAGGTGGGACCATGGGACACAAATCCGCCTGCACTCCTTCCCCTAAGTTCCTATCTTTGCATTCCCCATGGCACTAAGCATGGTGGACAATGAAGAAACATTTATTCAACTAAAGCAGAGTCATTGTTGCTGCAAGAGGCTCTGTACCTGGAAAGGAGAGAGGAAGAGAGGGAGGTGAAAAAAGAATGACGATGGGTCTTGCACACATGCTGCTCCCCTCGAGGAATATGAGCATGATGAACTGTGAACACGGGCTGAGAAAAATACAAAAACAGAGGAAAGGAGAATAGAAAAAGGGACCTAAACTCTTTTGCCTCCCCCCTCCCCATGCCCTCTCAGCGCATTGCATGTGAGTGTGGGCGCTGCTGAGGGTGGAGCCCAGGGGTGCACCCGAGCCACACCCTTCGTCCTAGAGAAATTTAAACTGAGAAGGCGACTGGCGTTTCAGGTTCAGGGTTCAGCCCTAGGCCCCACTTGGTCTCCCCTGCCCTGACCCTGGGTGGCCGCTTGCTTCTCCCTCCTGGCCCACATGTCTGTCTGCAGCTGGTCAGCATCTCTTCCTCCCCGGCACTGGGAATGGGCACACAGGTGTACACACCACGTGGCCTCCCACATCTGCAACCTGAAAGACCAATGGGCCCGTGGACACCATGGGAACCTGACAAACAGGCACCCGCTGACAACTGGCCCAAAGGCAAAGGCGGGCAGCACATGGCTGGTATCCCACAGGGCTGCAGCGACAGCGCAGCAAGAGAAGAGAGACATCAGGGTCTCTTAGGCCCTCTCAAGAGCACAAATAAAAGCCAGTGTAGCTTCCTTAGCCATTGACCCTTCTTTGAAGTGGGTAGGGTTTTTAATTATTTATTTCTTTGTTTTGTGGAACTGGAGGTTGAACCCATAGCCTTCACACTGCGTCAGCTACATCCCTAGCCCTTTTCTTGGTTTTTTGAGACAAGGTTTCACTATGTAGCTCAGGCTGGCCTTGAACTCACTATGTAACCCAGGCTGGCCTTGAATCCTTCCTTACCCTCTTGAGTACTAGGATTACAGATGTGTGCCACCACACCCGGCTGAGACAGGGTATTCTAAATTTCCCAGTCTAAGCTTGAATTTGTGATCCTCCTGCCTCCTTTCCCCAGAGTATCAGGATTACAAGGGTGTGCTACCACACCCAGTTTATATAGTACCTGGTTTTTGTTTGTTTTGGTACTGGGGATCGAACTTGGGTCCTTGCACTTGCAAAGCAGGCGGGGCCAGCAAAACCACTGAGCTAAATCCCTGGCAACCACACCCAGTTTAAAAATGTTCATCTCATTCCTCTTCATCTTTTTTGAAATTTTTTTTTTTTTTTAGATAGGGTCTCACCCTGTAGTCCAGGCTGGCCTTGAATTCACAGTGATCCTCCTGCCTCAGCCTCCCAAGTGCTGGGATTACAGGCCTGTTCTGCCATGGCCTACCTAATTTCCTCTTCACTGCCACCAGTTTAAGAAACTCTCAATTCTGCTGCAGAGGCGTACAGACCTCTACTGCTGCACAAAGAGGCCTCACTTTGGCCAGTTGGTGAGGCCTCCCCAATTCTAACCATTCTTCTATGACCTCATTCCTACCACTGGCTCCATCTGTGGCTTTGTGATTTCATCAGTGAAGGATCCAAACTTGGCTACTGAGACTCAGAGCCCCCAGGAGCACAGCTCCTCTACAGAATCGGCTTGGGGGTGGCCTTAGGACCACATTCTGTAGAGCATCTTCAGACTGAGCTGGGTGCCTCTCTGAGTTGGGCCCAGGCTCTACACAATAGACACTTGCCTTGGTTTCAACTGCCTCTGAGAAGCTTCATCGATCGCCATGAAGTGCACTCCTGCTGCTGATCCACAGCGTTCCTTGCAGCTGCTGGTGGCCTCCTTGTTCTGGAACATGGGCAGCACAGCCCCGCCGACCTGGAGCTGCCCAAGCAGCTGGGCCCTGCCCCATGGAGACCCACAGGAGCCCGAGAGGGGGACAGCAGCACCTGCTGAGCACCCTGGTCTTGGTGCAGACCCTAGCCAATGTCATCTGGCCTTGCTACGGACCCTTGGGGCGGCAGAAGTTCCTGGTGACCACTCACGGGGACACTGTGTGTACGGGCTTGGCCGCTGCCATCCTGCTGGCAAAAGCATTACTGGAGCAGGCTGAGCTCCTGCTCAGAGCTGGCCTGCCCTGCACCCAGCTCTAGGGAGGCCTACAGCACAGCCCTGGCAGAGGTCATGGCCATGCTCCCTTCCCTAGCCATCCAGGCCCTGGGGCCTTTGGAGGATCCATACTGGGCCCTCTGCTCTGTGATGAACACACACTCCCTGGCCCACTCGGACCACCTGGCCAAGCTGGTAGCCCACGCATGCTGGGCCAGCAAGGAGCCCAGTGGCAGCTTCAAGCCTGAGTGCATTCGGCTGTGCAGGCTGTGTGGGGGGACGCTGTGGGACTCCTGCCTCCTCCCAGGGCTTGCCATAGCTGCAAGCCCCTGTGGTCAGGTGACTACAATGTCATCAGGGGCCAGGGTGGCCCTCTTCACTTGCCACTTTGGTCCTGCTAGTCCCAATGCCCCTGCAACTGCCTGTCTCTATAGCCTCAAGGCCCTTCTTATATTCAAGAGAGAAACAATGGACTAATAGAAAAGCAGGTGGCCTAGCTGGCAGACTCGAATGTCAACGTGGCTGTCAAATGGGGGGATATGGATAAAGAGACCCTTGCCCTGGCTGACCAGCTGGGCATCATGGTGATTTGGGCTGAGTCAATCTCGGAGGGAAATAGTGTACCTCAGTGAGGTGCTGGGCACCCCTCTGCTGACCAGCCTGCTCCCCCGACTGGAGCCTGGGCAGTGCTGGAGAGTTCACACACAGGAACTGGGGGACAGCAAGGCCGTGGTGTTTGAGTGGGAGCATTCAGGTGCTCCTGTCCTCACCCTGGTCCTCCGGGGGTCTACAGCTGAGGGACTTTGGGGCACAGAGGAGGCCACCTATCATGGCATTGATGCCTATGCCCAGCTCTGTCAGGATCCCAGGCTGCTGCCGGGAGCCGGCACCACAGAGATGGCTCTGGCCAGGATGCTGTCAGAGAAAGGGGGCAAAATGGATGGGCCACAGGGGGCCCACCTTCCTGGCATTTCCCCGGGCACTGAGGTCTTTTCCTAAAACCTTGGCAGAGAATGCAGGCTTGGCTGTCCCAACCGTGATGGCAGAAATGAGTGGCATCCACCAAGCAGGGAACTTCCTGGTGGGAGTGGGAAGTGAAGGGTTACTAAATGCTGCCCAGGAAGGCATGTGGGAGCTCCTCGTGGTCAAAGCCCAAGGCTTCCGTGCAGTGGCCGAGGTGGTGCGGACACTCGTGACTGTGGATGAGTTTGTGGTGGCCAAAGTGAGCCCTAGCCACCAGCAAATCTCAAACCTGGAGTCCAAGAAGGCAATAGAAAGCCTGTCCCCAGCCAGAAAAGAAACCCTTATGACAGACAAGAAGCAACATCCTCAACAAAACAGGACTGCCTGCCGAGGAGGGGAGGCCCCCCACCCCACCCTGGAAATGCATGTTTACCTTATTTAGTCCTTCCACATTGGGTGCTTTTATTATTTTAACTGGATGTTTTTGTTTTGTTTTGGTACCAGGGATCAAACTTGGGACCTTGTGCTTGTGCTTGTGCTTGTTCGGCAGGTGCCAGAACCACTGAGCTAAATCCCCGGCCCATTGTTTTTGTTTTTGAGACTGAGTCTCACTATAGTTCAGGCTAGCCTGGAACTCATTATGTAGCCTCTTTTTTATTAAGTTTATTGGTACATTTTAGGTATACAAATATGATGATATTCATCATTGGGAATTTGTACCTCTACATGATATATCTTGGTTCTTAGTTTTTCGCCATTCCCCTGCCCTCCCTTCAACCCCTCCACCCCTATTTACAAAGACTTTGTTTCCATCTTTTCCTTTTCTCTTATTTATTCCTTTCCTTTCCCCTGCCCCTCCCAATTCCCCTTCCCCTTTGGACCTTTCCTTCCTATTTGACATTATCTATTATACATTTTGATCCTTATGTACACTTTCAGTTTCTCACACCAGAGAAACTATTCAGTATTTACACACGTGTGTCCTATTTATTTCACTTGAGTATGGCCTCAATGTGCATCCATTTAGCTATAAATGTCTCTAGTTTCTCATTCTTTATGACTGAGTAGTACTCCATTTTATTAAAAAACCAGATTTTCTTGATCCAGTCTCCAGTTGATGGGCATTTGGGCTGTTTCCAAGTTTTAGCTATCACAAACTGTGCCGCTATAAACATAGGTGCACATATATCGCTGTGGTATGATTCTTTTAATTCTTTGGGAACATACTCAGCAAAGGAATAGCCGGGTCAAATGGGACCTCTATCCCTAGTTCTGTGAGGTGTCTCCACACTGACTTCCACAGTGGTTGCACCGGTCTGCACTCCCACCAACAATTCTGGAGCAGGGTTCCTTTCTCCCCACAGCCCTGCCAGCATTGGTTAACGACTGATTTCTTGATAGCAGCCACTCTTTCTGGGGTGAGGTGGAATTAGCCTTTTCTTTTCTGAGCAAGGCTATCCTCCAACTTCCAGTGATCCTTCTGCCTCGGCCTCAATGTCCCCAAGCACCAGGATTACAGGCATATGCCAACAAGCCGTTTTCTTTTTTTCTTTTTTCTCTCCCAGATGCCCAGCTTTTTCTTTTCTTTTCTTTTTTGGTACCAGTGATCAAACTCAGGACCTTGAGCTTTTGAGGCAGGCGGTGAAACCACTGAGCTAAATCCCTGGCCCCTGATGCCCAGCTTTCTTTTTTTTTTGGTACCAGGGATCCAACTTGGTTCCTTGCACTTGCAAGGCAGGCGGCAGAACCACTGAACTAAATCCCCGGCCCTCCAGCTTTCTAATAAGATTTTTTAAATTGAGTACCTGGGCCCTGGAGATTAAAAAAAAAAAAAATTAAAAAAAAGTGCAGTAATCTTTTGCTGACTACTAGGTGAATATTCCCTGCATGATTGTCTAACATGTGAATTTATGTCTCCATGTCTTGTTAGCACTCTAACATCAGCTCCAGCTCACAGGAATGGAGGAATGAATGGCCAGTCCTTTTTTCCCCAAGAAGGGAATATGATTTTTAGACCTTTTCTTTTCTTTCCTTTTTTTAAAAATTAATTAATTAATTTCTTGGTACCAGGGATCGAACTGGGGTCCTTGCGCTTGCCAGGCAGGAGGCGGAACCACTGAGCTAAATCCCCAGCCCTCTTCTCTTTTTTTTAAACAAGGCAGGAAAAGGAGCTGGTGGCAGGCAAAAATTTTTCTGGTGGCACATACCTATAATCTCAGCACTCAGAAGGCTGAGGCAGGAGGATCAGTGCAAGTTGGAAGCCAGCCTGGGCTGCACAGTGAATTCAAGGCCAGCCTGGACTACACAGCAAGACTCTGTCTCAAATAACCAAAAACCAAAACAAACAAAAAACAGACACACAAGCTGGGTGTGATGGCACACCCCTGTAATTCTAGTACTCTGGAAGGCTGAGGCAGGAGGATTGCAATTTGAGCCCAATTTGGGCAATTGAAATCCTGTATCAAAAATTTAAAAACAGGGTGTGATGGCATAGGCCTGTCATCCCAGCGTCTAGGAGGCTTAGGCAGGATTGCTGTGAGTTCAAGGCCAGTGTGCATAAAACCAAAACCAAAACAAAACAAAACAATTGATGCCTTGAGGGAGGGAAATGGGATAAAATAAAATTTATTTTAAAAAACCCAATTGATGTGTTACATACATGTACTAACTCCCCATGGTAAACAGCAAACATGTACTAATAAACATTTATTTTCTTTTTTGTTTTGTTTTTTGGAGACAGGGTTTCCCTTTGTAGTCCTTGCTGGCCTTGAACTCACTCTGCAGCCCCAGGCTGGCCTGGAATTACCACTGATCTTCCTGCCTCAGCCTCCCAAATGCTGAGATTACAGGCATGCGGCACCATTCCTGGTTAATAATCATTTTTATTTTCTCCCTTTCTCTCTCTCTCTCTCCCTCTTCGTATTTTTTGAGCCAGGGTCTCAATATATATTTCAGGTTGTCCCTTGAACTATTTGGAGCAGTTCAGACTTGAACTTGTGGTGATCCTCATTCTTCAGCCTCCCAAGTACTGGGAGTACAGGTGTGCACCATCACACCCAGCTAACATTTTAAAAAACTGAACAATAATTTTTGAAAAATAAATGTAAATGGGCTGGGGATGTAGCTCAGTGAAGGTCCTGGGTTCAATCTCCAGTACTACAAAGAAATATATATAAATACACAGATAAATAAGGTTCCTGCTCAGAGAACATTTTAGGTGTAAATCCAGGACACATATAGGTCAAAACATGTAAAAGTATCTATGTTTATTTTCTTTTTTGTGTGGTTTTTTTTTTTGGTACCAGGGATCGAACTCAGGACTTTGTGCTTACACGGCAGGCACTAGAACCACAGAGCTAAATCCCTGGCCCAAAGTATGTATTTTTTCAACATATATAATATATATATATATTTTGGGGGGGGTACCAGGGATTGAACTCAGGACCTCAAGCTTCCAAGGCTGTGCTGCTGAGCTCAAAGTATATTTTATATGACCTAACTTTGGTGCACAGGGACTTCTCAATAATCTATTTTAGGAGGGCTCACATTGTGACATTTTATTACCATCTCCTTTCCTGCTCCACAGGCACAGACACACACACCTGACACCCCCACACCATGTATCTGTTAAAATTAACATCCAGGAGCCAGGTGTGGTCGTGCACACTTGGGAGGCTGAAGCAGGAGGATCGTCCTGAGTTCGAGGCCAGCCTGTGGACTATATAGCGAGACCCTATCTCAAAAAATAATAATAATATTTTATTTGTCCAGGATGCCGTACCTGGACAAAGGTGTGGCACACACATTCACCTGGTCTATGCTGAGGGCTTGAGAGGCGAAACCGCCAACCAAACCAGAGACTCACTGGAGATGCAGAGAATGCTGCTGTGTGGCAGGCCCTGCAGGGGAGCTCACAAAGCCTGTGTCCTGGGCTCGTGGAGCCTGAGGTCTGCCCCTCCTGCACCCTACAGGAGATGCACTGGGCTTGGGGAGGAGGCCGGTGTGGTAGTTTTTTTTGGGGGGGGGCGGTGTACCAGGGATGGAACCCGGGACCTTGCGCTTGCGAGGCAGGCGCCTGAACCACTGAGGTAAATCCCCAGCCCAGGAGGCCGGTGTGGAGGGTGCTGTGGGCAGAAAGTGTGCGCATTTTCGGTTTCTGTGCATGTGCATGTGGGTGTGCGCGTGGGTGCAAGGTGCTGGGGTGGAATCTGGGACTTTTGCCTGCCACTGCACCACACCCCAGGCCCCTGGGTTTCATTTGAGCACCCAGTGACAGCGTCTTCTGTCTTACAACTATCTTTAACGTTTTTTGTTTTAAAACTCGACCCAGGGCCTTGCACTAAGGTGCACATTTTGAGTCTTTTTTTTTTTTTTTAATACTTTGGGGAATGTATAGCCTCCAGAAGCAATTCCCATCTTTTCTCTCTCTCTCTCCTTTTTTTTTTTTGAGACAAGGTCTTGCTATGCAGCCCAAGCTGGCCTTGAACTCACAGTGATCCTCTTGCCTCAGCCTCCAGACTGCTGGTATTACCGGAGTGCACTACCACACCCAGCCTTCAGCCCTATTTCTTCTCTTTTTTTTTTTTTTTAAGGGGAAGGGGTTTATTTGGCTTACAGTTCTTAGAAGTTTCAGTCCATAATCAGCTGGCTCCAAGGCTGGGATGGCAAACAAGCACTGCAGAACAGAAACAACACAGCGGGCACAAAGCAGGAAAGGTAACATGAGCAGCCCTTTCCTTTACATTGTATTTTGAGATGGGGTCTCATTAAGTCACCAAATTACCCAGGCTGAACTGAAATCCTCTCTGTCTCAGCCTCTGGAGTGCTGGGATTACAGGCATGTACCACCACACCCAGGTTGCGTTTCACTTTCCTCCTCATCTGTAAGTGGCCTCTATGCATCCAAACAGATGACTCAGACATCAAGGTTTTTTTTCCTTCTTTTAATTATGGAGAAGTTAATCAGAACTTGACCTCTTCTGGCCACAATCCAGTGTTTCTAAGGTTTAGGATCGAAGTCTCCCTCCAAGCAGGGAAGGTTTCAATTCTCCAAAGGCCTTGGCCTCAAACCTGGCTGTGTGTTCTCTTCTAAGACAAGCTTCTCTTCATTTCCAGCAGAGCCAAGAGTTCCAGAAATGGCAAATTAGTTGGGTGTGGTGGAGCACACCTGTGAACCCAGCATTTAGGAGGTTGAGGTAGGAGGATCTCTGTGAGTTTGAGGCCAGTCTCCACTACATGGTGAGTTCAAGGCCAGGCTAAACTATACAGCAAGACCTTTGTCTCACAAACAAAAAACAAAGTAAAGCAAAAAATACTGCAGTCCCAAAGAAAGAAAAGTTATCCATGAAAGGAAGTGTGGAGAGGGTACAGGAAACAATACAACACCCCAGTAGGGCCGGGGATTTAGCTCAGTGGTTCTGGTGCCTGCTTTGCATCTGCCAAGGTCCGGAGTTCGATCCCCAGTACCAAAAAAAAAAATAGGACAACAATACAACACCCCAAGAAAGATCTGTCAGTGGTGTCCTAGTCCTTTCTCCACTTGTCCGACCTGAGTCCCTTTGCAAGAGTCCCAGCTCACAGAGCCCACAGTGACAGAAGCTGTATTTCCAGGCCAGTCTAAGTGCAGAGGTGAAGGGAGAAAAAGAAAGCCAAAATTCAAGAGGAAAAAAGAGGGTGTGGTGGTTACACACCTGTAATCTCTGCATTCTGGAGGCAGAGGCAGGAGGACTGCAAGCCTGAGCCCAGCCTGAGCAATTTAGTGATTTAACGGGAACTTATTTATAAAACAAAAAACTTTTTAAAAAGTCAGGGATATAGCGCAGTGCAAAGGCCCTGAGTTTAATCCCCAGTACCATAAAAAATATTACACAAGTTGTTTTTGTTTTGTTATAAAAGTTTTTTTTTTAAATGGGTCTTGGACCCAGGCATGGTGATAACACACCTGTAATCCCACCACTTGGGAAGCTGAGGCAGGACTGTCAAGAGTTTGAGGCCAGCCTGAACTAGATAGCCAGACCTCGTCTTTAAAAAACAAAACAGGGCTGGGGATTTAGCTTAGTGGCACTGGTCCTGCCTGGCAAGTGCAAGGTCTTGAGTTTGATTCCTGGTGCCAAAAAGAAAACAAAAAAGATTCTTGGGCTGGGGTGTAGAGCACTTGCCAACATGAACAAGGCCCTGAGTTCCATCCCCAGCACTACAAAAGAATTGAATATTAGAAATGTCTCTACTGGGCCTGGGATTTAGCTCAGTGGTGCCGCGGCTGCCTGGCAAGTGCAAGATCCTGAGTTCGATCCCCGGTACCAAAAAAGAAAAAAAGAAATGTCTCTACAGCCATTTCTTCTAATTCACCAAATGCGTCAGAAAGGTAAGGTGGATCCCAATGAATTTGGAGATTTCCTCTGCACAATGAAAATTCTACCTAGGCTGGGCTCAAACTTGCCATCCTCCGGCCTCAGCCTGTGCCACCACACCTGGCTTGGAAACCTTCAGTTTCAATTGTTTTTATTTGTTTTTGAGACAGTCTCCCTATGTGGTCTAGGCTAGCCTTGAACTCCTGGGGGGGCCCCTGCCTCAACCTCCTGAATGGTGAAATTACAGGCACCACACCTGGCCAATTGTTTTTTGTTTTTGTTTCTTTGAGACAGGGTCTCGCTATGTAGTTCAGGCTGGCTTTAAATTCAATATGCCTTGAAAGCCCAAGGTCCGGAGTTGATGCCTGGTACCAAAAAAAAAAAAAATTCACTATGTAGCACAGGCTGGCCTTGAACTCATAGCAATCCACCTGCCTCAGCCTCCCACGTGTTGGGATTACAGGCATGTGCCATCCAGCAGGGACTGAGAGCTTTTAGCAGTGACAATGTATGATGTGCCTATATCCCTAAAACTAGGATGACACAGGCAGAGGTGGGCGGAATAGGTGCTGGGAGGTCACTAGACTTCATCAAGCTCGCACTGCCTACTTGGGGGAGGCTTGGAAGGCATGGTTCTCCTGACCTCAGCAGGAGAGGCCCAGGGTGAGTGATGAGAAAGATACGATCTGGGGTGCAGGGGGAGCTGGGAAGAGTGTGGAGGGGCCCTGAGTTCCGTGTCCTGCCCTGCCCCATGGGGACATCACTTAACAGAAGCCAGGACTAGTCAGAGGACACCAGGACTCCTTCCCTCCCCCACTCAAAGCCTCTGCCAGGCACAGATTCTCAGAGCTGAAGAGGACCAGGGGCCACCTGGCAAGTGTGTGCCCACCTGAGCGATGCCACTCTGTCACCAGCTGGAGAAGTGGGCAAAGGGGTGGCCTTCAGGCAACTGACAGAAAACCTGTGTCCCCCTTTCTCACAGCTGTACCTATCTGATCTCATCTCAGCAGAACTCAGTAGGAGGACACTGTGGTTCCCCTTTGATCACTGTGAATGTAGGCAGCATTTACCTATCAGGGTTTCACTGAATACCTGCTTGTGTCCTCCAGACACAGCTCTGAAAAATCAGAAAAGGCCCTTGCCTCCCTGAGCTCAAAAGGCAGCCAGCAGCCACTAGGAGCTAAGAATGGTGACTTGGACTGTGCTTAGAGATAAGAAAAGGGCCTGGCTGGGGGCAGGGAGGGGACCTACTTTAGCTTCAGTCTCAGAAAAGCCTCCCTGAGGCGATAATGGAGCTGAGTAAGGTGAGGAGGTAAGCACGTGCTGCTCGGGGTGGGCCAGAAAGGGCCAAAGCAAAGACCTCGTGGCAAAATGACGAGGCCCCAAAGCTATGGGTGTGGCTGGAATGGAATGAAGGTCAGAGCTTCGGGAGGCTCCTACCACGAGGCTGAGGGCGGCTGGAAAGGCTGCTCTGCTGTTCCCCTGGCTATGCCGGCGCCACGGTCCCAATAATCACCCTCGGGAGTCAGCCTTGGCTTCACGTCGGGATCTCCCACTTAGACATTTTAGGAAAGTTACTTAGTTTTCTCACGTTAAACCAGGTTTCTTCTGTGTAACGTCAGATGAGAGGCGATTATTCCTTTTATCCTTGGCCTCCGCAGCGGCCCGTCACAGAGCGAGCTCAGACTGTAAAAGACACGCAATCTCTCAACCTCAGGATGCCAGAAGCAGGGCAAGAGGAGTGAGTTCCCCAGGAGAAGCTGCTGCTAACTGATGGGACTGTTGGCGGTGCCACTGCAGTGTCCCTGGTACCGTGAGGCCTCGGGCTTGGCCTGGAGTCTAAGTTGATCTAGGCATCCCGGCTCCTGCTCCATCCCAGGACCCGAGCGCGGTGGCGACGTTTGTCATCTCCACCCCGGCTCCGCCAGGAGACCCGCGCCCCTGGGCCGGATCAAGAAGGTGGAGGCTGGGCCGAGGGGTGGGAGCCGTGGGAGCCGGCGGCAGCGCAGGTGAGCTCGCCGTCTTGTTTCTGGGGAGAGGGAAGGGACGAAAGGGGTAGGAGGGCAGGGTCGGCTAGGGAGCAGGTGGGCGCGGCGCCCCAGGGACCTAGAGCGCCGTTCCGCTGCACACTGCAGCCAGGCGACGCGGCTCGGGCTCCCGAAGGGGTAAGGAAGGCAGGCAGGAGAGGGGAAGACGTGGAGAGAGGAGCGGAACCGGGGCGCGCAGGAGGGCGACGCGTACCTGCCCGGCCCAACCCAGCAGCTCAACGGAATCCCGAGCCCAGCGACTCGCGGGATTCAGCCGGGGACAAGGGGGCGGAGCGCCAGGGCGGCAAGGCCAACACGACGGCGAGTCGGAGAGGGCGGGGCTACGAGCGGCGCAAAGCCAAGGGAAGGGTGAGTTGGAGTAGGGGTGGGCCCGTTGGGTAGAGGCCAATGGGAAAGCGATAGAGGGCGGGGCGCCAGGCGGCTCAGGGCCAATGGAAGGGTGAGTCGGGAGAAGGACCCGGAAGGTGGTGGGGGTGGGGAGCCGAGCTGACAACCTGTCAAATCCACTTCAGGACGAACTAGGTCACGCGCTCCCAGCAGGGCGCCCCGTCCCGCGAGGCCGGGCGGGTGGCCCGCGGCTCCTTTTCCTGCTGGCGGCGGTGGGGGCGGGGCGGGACACCTGTGTCCCATGCCGCCCGCCCGCGCTCCCCTGGCGGCTTCGGAGAGGCTCCGCGCGCGGGCTCGCAGGGCGCATGAGCCGGGGCCGGAGGGTCGGGCCGCGGGGGGCCTCGAGGGGTGTGTGGACAGCAGGGGCCTCGCGCGAACAGCTAGTCCGACACCCCAGCGGCTCGTGGAAGCGCGCGGCGGCCGCGCACTACTTGGCGCGGAAGAGCCGTGGTGGCGGAGGGATCCGGATGCGCGCTTCGGCGGGGGCCTGGCCGGGTCTGCTAGAGGCTCCTCCACCTGCTTTCCCTGGGGACCCGCGCGGGGCAGCATCCTCCCGGCAGAGCGTACCGGGGCGATCCGGAGACGCGGGGGTCTAGAGCGCGGCAGGCGAGTGTCCTCCGCGGCCCGACGTCTGCCGATGGTTATTTCCAGGCGGAGCCCGGCCCGGCCGTCGCCCGCTTCCCGGCTAGTGCTGCCAGCCCCGCGCCCGGCCCTGCACCTGGCTCCGAGCGTACTGTACGCGACGCTTGGCGTTCGCACGTCCAGTCATCCTGATGCTGACCCCAGAGTCGGTGACGCCGCGAGCAGGGCTGCAGCCCTTCAGACTCTGCGATTTGAATGCTGAGTCCGAAAGCCTGACAGTAATTTTTGAAATGTGGCCTTGAAGTATTACAGTGAAGGGAAACAAAAACATTTTATTTTCATTCAAACACACTTCTTGGGCCAACAAATATTCCTTCAGTGTGGACAGTATACGCTATGTGCTCAGAAAATTCCTGACGAAATGTAAAAATATTACCGGATGTATATTTTATCCTTAAAGAAATTTTACTGTTTCAATTCCAGTCTTTAATTGTATTTTAGCTACTACATTGTTGGGACGGGAAAAAACTACATTATTTATGTACAGAATGTAATGACATTCTAGAAAGTTTGGGGGTTACGGAATTCAAAGGATCAATTCAAATCTGAATAGCTCCTCTTTTTTTTTTTTTTTTTGTTTTGTTTCCAGGGATCAAATTCAGAGCCTTGTGCTTTTGAAGCAGGCGCGGTGCAACTGAGCTAAATCCCCAGCCTTTATAACATAGTCTTATCAATAATAGGTAGGAGTGCAAGTCCAACTTTTTTTCTTTTTTTCCCCTTGGGACAAGGCCACACTAAATTGCCCAGGCTGACCTGGATATCAGTCCTCCTGCCTCGGCCTCCTGAGTGCTGGGATTAAGGACGCCCAACTCCACGCCTGCTTGGAAGTCCAAACTTTAAAACAAAAATTAAAATCTCATAAAGCAGGCCCTCCTTACGTGTTTGTAGTCTTTCCATAAGAGCTTATTCCTGCAGCCCGCTGATTGCCAAAGGGAGCAGGGGTTCCCTTCTTTTTGACCAACTGGCAGCTGGGCAGTGTTAGAAGCTCAGCCCTCGATGGGCATTTTCAATTTTTTTTTCTTTTAATATCCAAGATTTTCTTATCTATTCCCACTGAAGGTTGTTTCTCCCCTCCTTCTCCTGTTGTCACTTTTAATATTAATACTAACCAGGCAATAAAACCATATGTGTTTTTCTTCAACAAAGAACCATGAGATTGTCAGTCACAGAAAGTCAACGTTGTTAAAACATGAAAATAAATTGCTTGTCATCCTAATCAGTGGCTAGGATTACTTGCTGGATGTAGAACAGTAAATAAAATGACTTTTAAAACCTAAAATGAATACTTGGTGTGGTGGCACACTCCTGCAAATTAGCACTCAAGAGGCTGAAGTAGGAGGACTGCTGCAAGTTTAGGGCCAACCTGGGCTACGTAGTGAGATCTTGTCTCACAAAAACAAAACCAACCTAAAATGCAATACATAATCATCTCACTACATTTGGGTATACATTACTCCTGTAATAGAGGGTAGAAAACATTTCTTAGTGTTTTTATATGTTGTATCACATCTTTTGTTCAGGTTTAATTTCACAAGAAGACAACTCATCCCATACCCCTCCTCAAAAGTGAGAATTAGACGTTATGCCTTATTTCTTCTGTGTGTCCCTTGTTAGCAAATTCTTTGGGGATTGGTCTGGGAAATTAATTGTGTTTATAAATGGGTTTACTGTTTTGTCTAAACACTGGATGTATAATCCATTCAGGAAGGAGGATTTTCTGATAGCCTATCAGATACCCTGGCACAGCTTTGCTTCTCAGGTGGTAGTGAACGTCCTGGCCTAGGAGAGCGCAGGAAGCCTCTTTATTTCCTGTGAGAAAGAGAATGGGAGACCTAGGCCCAAGGTCAAGACCTCGAAAAGGCAGTTCAATCTGCTCGATGCGGCTGAAAACTCAGCTTGTACCAGAAGTGGTAAATGGCCAGGAATGACAGCATAGACCGGTAATCCTGGCACTCTGGGAGGCTGAGGCAGGAGGATCCCAAGTTTGAGCTCAGCTTGGGCAACTGAAGGCCTTAGTGAAACCCTGAATCAAAATTTAAAAAAATAAAAAGGAATGGAGACAGAGCTCAGTGTGAATGAAGGCTTGTCTTCAATCCTAGGACTGGATAAAAAAAAAAATTCTGTGAAGGGGAAATAGATATCCATTGAGCCAGTGGTCTGCAGATTGTGTGTTGTTTGTCTTCATAATGTTCGGAAAATTTTTTTTCTTTTTTTTTGGCGGGGGGGGGGGAATTGGGAATTGAACTCAGGGCCTCGCTCTTGCCAGGCAGGCACTGCACTGCTGAGCTACATCCTCGGCCCAGAAATTTTAAAATTAGTTTTCAAAATTTTTTAAAAATGGGAGACTTCAGAAAAACTGCAGAGTTGTAGCTCTTTGCTATAGTTTGGATCCTGAAGGTCCCCCAAAGGCATGTATTGAGGCCTTGTGCAATCCAGAGTAGAAGCACCTTTAAGAGTTGGGAACCATGAAAGACGGTAAATCAGTGGGGTCATGGCCATGAGAGACTGGAGCCATGGCCCCTCCCTTCTATCCCTCAGCTTCCAGCTTCCACTTTGCCATGAAGTGAGCAGCTTTGGTCCTTGCCTTAATGTTCTGCCTTCCACAGACCCCAAAACAACAGCAATGACCAGCCACAGGCTCAAAGTTCTGAATCCATAAGCCAAAATAAGTCTTTCCTCTGTAGCAGTTGATTTTCTGGGGGGTTTTGTCATAGCAATAAAAAAACCTAACACCCTTCTCTTTGAAAGTAGGCAGATCTGGCTGTCTCTCCTGGATAGGTTACTACTGCCAGGCTGCCCTCTCTCGACAGGGCAGGCTCTCCACACCAGGCTTGGTGTACTGTTGGAAGCCAGCCTGGGACACGCCACTCACTCCAGGTTATAAAACTTTGTGAGAGACCTGTCACTGAGAAAGGGAGCCCTCAGAGGAAGAGATGAACCCAAGTGTTTCTTCAAGGGAAATATGGTGAGTCAGGACACGGGATTTTTTTTTTTTTTTTTTTTTTTTTTGGTACTGGGGATTAACTCAGGACCTTGCACTTTCAAGGCAGGCATCCCCACCACTGAGCTAAATCCCTGACCAACATGGGATTATTATTGGGATTATATAAAGCACCAGAATACAATCCATTATTTCCTTTCTAGTCCCCAAGCACAGGAAAAGATTAGGCTATGTCAAAGTAAAATTTTCAATTAAAAAATGGAAATAGGGCCAGGGATTTAGTTCAGTGGTTCCACCTCATGCCTCCCAAGAGCAAGGTCCTGAGTTCGATCTCTGGTACAAAAAAAAAGGAAATAATGTTTTTGTGTTTTACTTTTCATTTATAAGCCTTTGCATTGACTCAAGTGAACATTGCTAGAAGAGTCTTTTTTTTTTCTTTCCAGTGTTGGGGTTTGAAGCCAGGTCTTATACACTGAGCTCCATCCCCAGCCCTTGTTTTACTATTTTTTGAACAGGTTCTTGCTAAATTGCTGAAGTGCTCACGCTGATCTTGAATTTGTGATTGTACTGCCTCAGCCTTCCAGACTGCTGAGCATAGTCTTGTACCACCAGGCCTACTATCACTGAAAGTCTTGATGAATAGAACCCAAGAATAGCAATCACTTATGAAAGATTATTCAAGAAAAGTGAATTCCCCAAGGCCCTACAGAAGTTACAATAAATGAGCTGGGCATGGTGGCACATGCCTATAATCCCAGCACTCTGGAGGCTGAGGCAGGAGGATTACCACAAGTTTGATGCCAGCCTGGACTACATAGAGAGATTCTGACTCAAAAAAAGAAGGAAAAGGAGAAAGAAGGAGAAGGAAAAGGAGAAGAAGAGGAGGAAATTTTCACATTATAATGATTATGATGACGATAATGACAGTGTCTTGACATTACTGAATAATGTGGTAGACATTGTTTTAAGTTCTTTCTATGAACTGTGTCACATCATTATATTTTAGTTGTTTAAAATTTTTCATTTGTTTGCTTTTGGTGATGGGAGCCAGGGCCTTGGGCAGGCTGCACAAGTATTCTTCTACTGAACTAAATTCATGGCTCACTTTTAGTTTCCTATTTGCCACCTCCTCTTCTTCTCCTTACACCTCTTGTACCCCAAAACTCAAGCATGAGGTGAGCATTGGAATTTGCTGTACCGTGGATGGCACTGAGCTTGGCCTTCCCAGTCCTCAGAGGAACCCGAATGCTTTGCCGCAGGTTCGTCTTCTCTTAGGTTCCTCTTGTGCTCAGTGTGTCTTTTCCTATCGGCATCAGCTTTCTCACCACAGCAAGACTCTCAGGATTTCCTTTGCAGGGCAGGGGAAGGAGAATCAGTTAAGACGAAGTGACAAAGGCGGAACCAAGAAGGAAAACGACAGAAGGAGTAGAGAGACAAGGCAGTGGAAATGAGGGCAGATAAATGCAGCCACAGAGATCCCCGTCCCCACGTCATCCCTGGAAAACAAGAACCACAAACACAAGGAGCACTCGAGAGAAGGCTGCATGCTGGTCCAAGAAGGCTGTGCCTGTGACAGTGGTGAGGAGTGTGAAGTAAACTCACTCTGCAAGGTTACATTTGGTGAGGCTCCAGAAGAGCCAACAGGAAGGTGTTTAAATAAAATAGGTACTTTATTTTATTTTATTTTTTTTGGTACTGGGGATCAAACTCAGGTCCTTGCGCTTGCACAGCAGGCGGCAAAACCACTGAGCTAAATCCCTGGCCCCTAAAATAGGTACTTTAATAAATGAGATGTTTGTGAAAATCTTTTCATAAAATGGCCCAATAACATATGTCAGATGAAGAAGAAAATAGAAATAAAATTATGTATAAAACATATTTAAAGTGGGTGTGGTGGCGCACGCCTGTGATCCTAGTACTCAGGAGGCTGAAGCAGGAGGATCACTGAGAGTTTGAGGCCACCCTTGGCTACCTAGTGAGATAGGCTGAACTACATATTGAGACCCTGTCTCAAAAAAACCAAAACTGAAACAAAACAGGCCATATTTAAGGTGGATATAAAGAAAAAAAAGAGACAGAAAGGAAGAAAAATATATTTATTCCTCAAGAGGCTGGGGCAGGAGGATTGCAAGTTCAAAGCCAGCTTGTATATACATTGAGTTCCTGTCCTCAAAAACAAACAGCTGAAGGCTGGGGATTTAGCTCAGTCTTACCTGCCTCGAATGCTCGAGGTTCTGAGTTCGATCTCGGGTACCAAAAAAACAAACAGTAATCCTACTGCTTGGGAGGCTGAGACAGGAGGATCAATGCAAGATCAAAGCCATCCTGGGCTTTACAGTGAGTTCAAGGCCAGCCTACACTACATAGTGGTAGTTCAGGTATCAAAAACCAAACCAAACAAATAGAAGGCAAGCAGAAATGTGACATAATCATAGTGGCTGCAGATTTCTGAAATTTTCTAGTGAGCATGTAATACATTTGTAACAAAAGAAGAAAATAAGAGCTGGGGTGGGGCTGAGTGGTAGAGCCCTTGCCTAGCTCGGGCCAGGCCCTGGGTTCCATCCCTAGCAGGGAAACAAGCAAGTAAACAAACCAAACGCAAACAAATAAGAACATGCTTGTGAGTTCATTTCATGAAAGAAGCCAAACAGTTCTCCATGGCTACAGACATCACTGTCTCTAGATTTCAGAGGCGCTCTGTGACTCTCCAGGGGACTGGGGAAGGGGACAGATGGTGGAACAGCTTCGCCTAGTAAGCACATCCAAGTGCAGCCCCGAGGGTGTGGGCTGGGGATGACAGCTTCCTGCAGAGCGGGGGCACTGGCTCTCCCTGTGAGACCCCAGAACACCCCTGCCCTTCCTATATGACCCAGAGCAGTGGAAAGCAGCACAGTCTGGTGGTTTGGAGACAGAGCTGTGTACACCTCCATCCTGGAGCCCACCAGTCAGGATCCAGGCGTGGCAGGGTTAGTTCCATCTGAGGGACCTCTTAGTGGCTTGTGCATGGCTTCTTCTCATTATGTCTCTTCTCACTGTGTCTTCCCATGGTATCTCCAGTGTCTGTGTTTTTGTTGGGGGTTTTTTTTGGTACTGGGGATTGCACTTGGGTCCTTGCGCTTGCGCAGCAGGCAGCAAAACCACTGAGCTAAATCCCCAGCCCTCTCTAGTGTCTATGTCTAAATCTCTTCTCCTTCTCCTTCTCTTCTTCCTCCTCCCCTCCCTTTCCCCCTCCTCCTCCTCTTTCTTTTTTTTGGTTTTTTGAGATAGCATCTCACTATATAGTCCAGGCTGGTCTCAAACTTGTGGTGATCCTCCTGACTCAGCCTCCTGAGTGTGGGGGATTACAGGCATGTGCCACCGCACCTGGCTAGACCTACCTTTAAATAGGACTTTCCAACAGTCTCATGTCCTTTTGAAAGATTATTAGATATGAGCGGGCCGGGGATTTAGCTCAGTGGTGCCGCCACCTGCCTCGAAAACGGAAGGTCCTGAGTTTGATCCCCGGTACCAAAAAACCCCCAGATTATTAGATATGAGGAAGGCAAGGCAAAAGCAGACCTGTTGCCCAGCATGGTGGCACACACCATGCTGTAACCCCAGTACTTGGGAGGCTGAGACAGGAGGATCGCTCAGAATTTGGGGCCATCTTGAAATACATAGTGAGTTCAAGAACAGCCTGAACTACATAGCAAGACCTTGTCTCCAAAAAAACAAAACAAAACTGGCCTTGAATTTGAAATTCTCCTGCCTTGGCCTCTCAAGTAATAGTGACTACCAATGTGCACCATCACACCTGTGCTTAAAGAGCTGACAACTATATGCTTGAATCCAATGAAGAACTATGTTTTAGAAATGTCTTGTACTGCCCAACAGCAGACAATGACAGCAAAACACATTTGAAAGTGCCCTGGCTTTTTCAGCAAGAGCAGTCTGAATTTGAGCCAAGGAATTCTCCATTTTACTTTGTGGCAGGCTGCACGCCCTTTGGAAAAGGTGTGGATGCAGAATGAATCAATTAAATTGCTTACTGGGACGGAAGCGAAGTTGTAAAAGTAAAATCTGCTTGGCATCTGGGTCAGCAGAGCAGACTGCAGCAAGCACACTGGCTCCTCCTCTCCGAGCTCCTACCTGTGGATTTCGGAGCAGCAAACATGCATCTGCTCAGCTGCAGGTGTCCCTGCATCGGGAAGGGGTCTGCAGGAGGCTGTTAAGGGAGTGGAGGCCTCAGGGCATCCCTGACCCTGGCTTCTTCTCTCTGCACAGCGCCCTGCAAGGACAGGAGGACACGAGGACACAGAGAAGATTGTGATGTTTGAGCCAGGTGGAGCCACCAATCTAGGTTTTTTTTTTCCTTTGGAGTTTTGTTGTTGTTGTTTTTCAGGTTTTTGTTGTTGTTTTTGCAGGGCTGGGGAATGAACCTAGGCCCTTCTCCATGGTAGGCAAGCAGTCCAACACTGAGCTACAGCTCCCTAGCCCTTTAAAGGGATATCTCATTGTGAGGGTTTTTTTTGTTGTTGTGTTTTTATTTTTGAGACAGGATCTCGGTATGTAGTGCAGGCTGGCCCTGATCTCATTAAGTAGACCAGGCTGGCCTTGAACTCACAGCAATCTTCCTACCTCAGCCTCCTGAGCACTGGGATTACAGGTGTGCACCATCATGTCTGGCTCAGTATATGAATTTTGTTATGGCAGCAAACTTACTAATACAAATGACCTGTCTACACACTGGACTGTAATCTTCATTTTCCAGGTCTTCATTTTAAATACCTCTTCATTGCTTCCTTTTGTGAAGAAATCACACCCAGCACATTCTGGCTCATGTAAGCCCTACTTATTCCATGTTGGCACTTGCTTTTTGGGGGGTGTATAAGGATCCCCCAAAACAACAACAACAAAACAGTTTAGTTTCTGCCCTAAACATTTTGGGGGAGCAAGGTTCACATAGGGACGCTAAAACAAGGTAATAGGGGTTTCCCAAATTCACATCAAGTAAGAGGAAAGAAATTATAAAGATCAGAGCAGAAATCAGCAAAATGGACACTAAAGAAATAATACAAAGGATCAGTGAGTCTAAGAGTTGGTTGTTTTGGGCTGGGGATTTAGCTCAGTGGTTCTGCCACCTGCCTCACAAGGACAAAGTCCCGAGTTCTATCCCTGGTACCAAAAAAAAAAAAAAAGAGTTGATTGTTTGAAAAAATACTGTAGATAAATAGTCATGTGTAGAAGGGAAAGGAAAAATTATGAGAAAAGAAAAAAAATGGAAACAAAGTCTATGTAAATAGGGAAGAGTGGAGGGGGTGAAGGGTGCACAGGTAATGGGGAAAAAATAAGAACCAAGATACATCATGTACAGGTACAAGCACCCAATGATAAATGTAAACATATTGTATACCTAAAATGTACCAATAAAAGAATTTAAGGAAGAAAAAAAATAGTCAGGTGTGAGTAATCCACCACTTGAGGGGCTGAATTGGAGGCCAGTCTGGGCTACACAGCAAGTGACTGCCTCAAAAAACCAAAAATAAATAAAGTAAATTAAAAAAAGAGATTGATGAATTAAAACCAAATGATAGATAAACCCTTAGCCAAACTCACCACAAGAAAGAACAAGACTTATATCAGTATAATTAGTAATGACAAAGGCAAAAGTACAACAGATACCACTGAAATTTAGAGGATTTGAAGAAACCATTTGGAAATTTTATATTCCACTAAATTGGAGAGACTGAAAGAAATGGATGAATTCCCAGACACATATACCTTACCAAAACTGAACTAAGAATATATTAAAAACCCTGAACAAACAAAACAAAACAAAGCAAAAAAACCCTGAACAGACCAACGACAGACACTGAAATTGAGGGATAATAAAAACTACCATCTAAGACCACATAGATTTATTGCTGAATTTTACCAGAATTGCAGAGAGGTACTAACATGGATATCCCTCAGACTTTTCCATGAAGTGACAAGCTGACTGGTCTTGCACCAAGATCCAGGTTTGTTTTGTTTTGTTTTGTTTGTACCTGAGATTGAACTCCTTGCACTTGTGAGGCAGGAGGCAGCACCACTGAGCTAAATCCCCGGCACTTTTCCATGAAGTGGAAAGGGAAGAAACACACCTGGACTCTTCCATGATACCAAAACAGATAGACTCAACAGGAAAGGAAAACTATACGCCATACCTTGATGAACACAGATGCAAAAATCTGTGGCAAACAGATTTGATATGGCCAAATCATTAAAAAGATCATACGTCATGACCAAGAAGGCTTCATCCCAGGAATACAAGGCTGCAACAATGTATGTAAATCAATAAATGTACAAAAAAACTAAAACAAACAAAAAGACTGGGCTTGGTAGTGCACATCTATAATCCTAGCACTTGGGAGGCTAAGGGAAGAAGATCACCTTGAGTTCGAGGCCAACCTGGACTATATAGCAAGATCCTCTCTCAAAAAGCCAACCTCACCACCCAAATACAAAAGAACAAATGTAATACACCATATAAACAATCAAGGCTAAAAACCAAATGATCATCTCAATAGATGCAGAAAAAGCCTTTAACAAAATCCACTAGCCCTAAATTATAAACCCTGAAGAAAGAGTTATGGAGAGACCTTACCTCAAAACTATAAAAACATAGGGTCAGGGATTTAGCACAGTGGCACCGCGTCTGCCTCGAAAGCGCAAGGTCCTGAGTTCGATCCCCAGTATCAAAAAAACAAAAAAACTGCAAAAGCATATATGAGAAACCCACAGCCAACATCAGACTGACCAGGGAGAGAACTGAAAACTTTCCCTCTAAAATCAGGAATAAGACAAGAATGTCCACCCTGACTATCCCTGTTCAACATAGTACTGGAAACATTAGCCAGAGCAAGCCGGGCATGGAGGTGCACACCTATATCTTAGCACTTGGGAGTCCGAGGCAGGAGACTTAATGTGAGTTTGAGGCCAGCCTGGGCTACACAATGAGTTCCAGGCCAGCCTGGAGAAAGAAGTAAAAGGGATACAAGTAGGAACGGAAGAAGGTAAATGAGCACTGTTTGCAGATGATATGATTCTTTACATAGAATACCTAAAAAAAACCCTCCATCAGAAGACTGTTAGAATTGATAAACAAATTCAGCAAGGTGACAGGATACAAAGTCAACACACAAAAAGCAATAGAGTTCTTGGACACCATAAGTGAACTCTATAAGAAAGAAATCAGGAGAGCCAGGGATTTAGCTCAGTGGTTCTGGCACCTGCCTCGCAAGTACAAGGTCCTGAGTTTAATCCCTGTACCAACAAACAAACAAACAAACAACAATAGAAAGAAATCAGGAAAATAATTCCATTTATGATATTTAAAAAAATTAAATCCCTAGAAATCAACCTAACCAAGGAAGTGAAAGACCTTTAGATTGAAAACTATAGAACTCTGAAGAGAAAGAGGTTGAAAAGAACATTAAAAATGGAAAGCTATCTCCTGTTCCTACAATTAATATTACTAAAATGTCCATGTTACCAAAACCAGTAAATTTAATGAAATCCTTATTAAAATACCAACATTATTCACAGATCTGGAATCAGTGATCTCAACATTTATATGAAACCAGAAGAACCCAGAATAGTTAGAGCAATCTTGAGCAAATAAAGCAAAGTAGGGAGAATCACAGCTCCGGACTTCAAGTTATGCAACAAAGCTGAAGCCGTAGTAACAAATACAGTCTACAATCTGCACAAAAACAGATAGGTCAAGGGAATAGAACTGAGGGTGCAGAACATCCCCTTGTACCTTCAACCAAAAACACACTGGAGAGGGCCAGGGATTTAGCTCAGTGGTGCTGCGCCTGCCTCTCAAGCGCAAGGTCCTGAGTTTGATCACCAGTACTTAAATAAATAAATAAATAAATAAATAAATAAATAAAATGTAAGGGAGACACATGAGCCTCAGGTACCAGCAAGGACTCCAGCACCAAGCTCCAGTAGCACCAGAAATAATACCAGGACCTGACACCCGGGACCACATCCAATTCAAAAGCTTCTGGAGGGCAAAGGAAATAATCGGCAGAGTGAAGAGGCAGACTGCTGAAGGAAAGGCTGGCTAGGATCACTGGGAATTACTGTAGAGATTTCTCAAAAAGCTAAACCTTGAAATTGAATTTGACCCAGCTCTACACCTTCTGGGTGTATTGCCGAAAGATGGAAAGACAGCACACTAGTGTAACCCAGCACACCCACACTAATAGCAGCACAATTCACACAATGGGTGAGGAAAATGTGCTATCTAAATCTCTCTATAAATATATGATGGAATTTTATTCAGCAACAAAAAAGGATGAATTTGAGTAATTTGTAGGAAAGTAGACAGGAAGTCATAATGTTAACTGTAATTAGAGACACCAAAAAAACTTTTTGGTTGGGGATGGTGGATCATGCCTGTAATCCCAGCACTTGGGAGGCTGAGGCAGGAGGATCACTGCAAGTTCCAGGCCAGACTGAACTATATAGTGAGACCCTGTCTCTAAAAACCAAAATAAGGCCCAGGGATGCAGCTCAATGGCATAGCACCTGTCTGGCAAGCACACGGCCCTGAATTCCATCTCTGGTACCAAAAAAAAAAAAAGCTTTTTCACAGAAAGAGAAACCACCAACAGAGTGAAGAGACAACCCACAGTGTAGGAAAAAAATTTTGCCCACTGTTCTTCAGACAAAAATCAGACCTCTCAAATATAAAGACCCAAGCCAAAAATTGGCATCTGAAATGAACAGGCACTTCTAAGATGAAGAAGCAGAAACAGCCGTATATATATGAAAAAATGTTCAACAACACTGGTCATTGGAAAGATGCAAATTAAAACAACGCTGAGATTCCATCTCATTCCAGAAAGAATGGCCTTTATCAAAAAATTAACCAAGAGCAAATGCTGGCAGGGCTGTGGGGGAAAAAGGAACCCTTCTCCACTGTTGGTGGGAGTATAGACTGGTGCAACCACTGTGGAAATCAGTGTGGAGAGTCCTCAAAAAACTAAAACTGGGCTTCATTCAACCCAGCTATTCCCCTTCTTGGTATCTTCCCAAAAGAATTAAAAGCATCATTCCATAGCTATATTTGCACACCCATTTTTATAGAGGCACAGTTTATAATAGCTAAATCTTGGAAACACCCCAAATGCCCATCAACTGATGAATGGATAAAGATGTGATTTTTAAAAATACAATGGAGTACTATTCTGCCATAAAGAAGGATAAGCTTGGGACATTTCTAGCTACATGGATGCACCTTGAGACCATACTCTTAAGTGAGATAAATCAGACACATATGTTCAAATGCTGCATTGTTTCTCTGGTGTGAGAAACTGAAAGTGGAAATAAGGACCAAAATGTATAATGGATATTGGGAAATGGGAAGAAAAATCTTCAAAGGGGAAGGGAAACAAGGGAGGGGGTCAGGGAGGAATGAAAAGGGGACAAGAAGAAAGGAGAGAGTAGAAGGAAAAAATAGAAACAAAGCTTTTGTAAATAAGGAGAGGAGAAGTTGATCAGAAGGGAAGGGAATGGGAAAAAAAGAAGCAAGATATTTCATGTATAGGTGCAAGTTCCCTATGATGAATGTTATCATCATGTGTGTCTAAAATGTGCCAATAAATGTTTTGCAAAAAAAAAAAAAAGTAAAAGTTTTCTGAATCCAAATATTGAGAAAACTTTAGGCTGAGAACTTTCTGCTCCAGCAGAAACACACATCACATTGCACATGTTTTTCAAGTTGGAAGGGAAGAAGAGATCAACCCTGTAGTAAAAGGAACCGCTGTGGTGGTGCAGGCTTGTAATCGAAGCACTGAGAAGGCTGAGCAGCAGGATCCCCGAGTTGTGTTCAAGGCCAGCTTAAACTACATAGCAAGACCCTGTCTCCAAAAAGCAAACCAAACAAAACGTGGTGAAATGAATCCTCCTCTGGCCTTAACCGAGTCTTCCTGTGGTGCAGTCAGAGCGGCCAGCTGGTGGCTTGGTCTCCAGGGCGCCCAGCAGTGACATCGATGCCCTGAGATGCTGCTGCCTTCCTGGTTCCCCTGGTGTCGGTCACGTTCCAGCCCAAGTGGTGACTCTGCCTAGGATCCCTCTACCCTGTGCCGTGCTGGCTGGGGTTGCTTCCCAAGGTAGCTGCTGGGACTGGCTCTTGGCAGCTGGGGGTGCTGGCTCGAAGCCACATAGGACCCACCACCCATGTTGTGGGTGAGGAAAATCCATACCAGAGCAATGCAGGTCGAGGCCTCCTTCTGGCTGTGCTTTTTCCGTTCTTTCTTTTCTAGTACTGGGGATTGAAGCCAGGGTCTTCGCTTCGTGACAGCCCCAGCGAGGGAACTGGTATCACCATTGGCAGTGAGATACTATCCAGGGCTTGTACCTGTTTGGTGTGGTTGAGATTAAGCATTTTCTTTTTTCTTTTCTTTTTTTTTTCTTTGGTACCAGGGATCGAATTTGGGTCCTTGCGCTTGCTGGACAGGCAGTGGAACCACTGAGCTAAATCCCCGGCCCTAAGCATTTTCTAATTACTAGCCACTGTGTTTATTTCTTATACTAGTGCTAGAATGAGGGAGTTTTGCATTCTTTTGTTTGTCGTGTTATCCCCAGAGACCAGGCAGGGGCCTGGCCATCTCACTAAACATCAGTGGAGGAAACAAATGGGAGCTGCCTGTTCTCTACTGGTTTGCCTAGCCCGGTACCCAGTCAGTCCCCTTCCGTCTCAGACCCCTCTCTCCTCAGCTTCTCAGTAGTAGTCTTCTAGTGGATATACAAGGCACAGGCAACTCACCAGAAAAGGGTGTATGTGCAGTGACCGGATGTAGATTCTCAGAATCAAGTCTGGAGCCAAGAGGGTCCCTGTGAGTTCAGGGCCAGCGTGGGCTGCAGTGGGGTGAGTGGGTGACTCCACAATGTCACCTAGGATGTGGGGCTCCCCGTTGCTCTCCCCTGCCTTTCTTGTTGGGTTGCCTGGCTCCACTTCGGCTCCTCAGCCCAAGCACTGAGTTGCAGAGGAGGCAGGATTAGTGCTTCCTTCTGGCTCTTGTCAGAGGTAAGAAACTTTGTCTTAGCCAGACTCGTCTCTCATGGCATTGAGTCACATGCCTTTTCTTTCTTTTTTGTAAAATTTAAATTTTTCTTTTTGGTACCAGGGATGGAACTTGGGACCTTGTGCTTTCAAAGCAGGCTGCAGAACCACTGAGCTAAATCCCCAGCCCTATGCAAGGATTTTTGGGTCAGGGATCTTTTCTGTAAGATCTTGGTCCCCCACACAGGTAATTGATACGTCTTTAAAATTAAATTAAATTAAATTAAATTATTATTATTATTGTTTTTGCAGTACCCAGGATTGAACTCAGGACCTTGTGCTTGCAAGGCAGGCACAGTACCACTGAGCTAAATCCTGGGCCCCTCAAGTTTAATTTTATTTTATCCCATTCCACCCTTCAATTCCCCTCCCTGCCTATGTACAAACACTTTGTTTCCAGTTTTTTCTTCTGTTTTCACTTTTTTCCTTGTCCCTTCCTTCCTTCTTTTCTCCCTCCCTCCTCCCTTGTTCCCCTTCCCATTTGAATATTTTCTTCCCTTTCTCAATATCTATTAATATTTTAGTCCTTATTTCCCCTTTAGGTTTCTCCCACCAGAGATACAATGTGGTATTTAAACGTGTGTCCACAGGTGTCTCCTGCCACACCTGGCTTCAATCTACTTTTAAATCTCTGAATGGATCCTGAGCATTTTCTGATTTTTTTTTCCCTCCACTGCATCCTGTGTAATTGCCTCAGATCTTGCAATCTGCAGATTCTCCTCCCTGAAGTTGCATCTGCTATGTTATGGGTTTGGGGTTTGAGTGTTTTGTCACACGTGTGTGTGTTTGTGTGCGCGCGCTAAGTCCAGTGATTTTATTAGACTTTAAATTATGGTTTTTCATATTTTTTCTGATTTTTTTACTGGCTTTAGCTTTTATCTCAAGAGGTCTTAATTCTGTATATTTGAACTTTTCTGCATATTTCTTTGTTGGAGTCCTGCAGTATTGAGCAAATGTGCGTTTTTTGTTTTTTTTTTTTTTGGTACTGGGGATTGAACTCGGGACCTTGTGCTTGTAAGGCAAGCGCCAGAACCACTGAGCTAAATCCCCGGCCCAAGCTGGAAAAATGATTTCTCAGCAAAAAGTTTTTCCTGTGGTTAGCTGACCTAACTGAGAAAGAGCCACTCCCAGTTCATACCCCTTCTCACACCTAACACACATCTGAGGCTGCCTGGGCATGCCCTCTTTCATTGTCTTTTGTTCTCAGTGAATGTCTTTATCCTCAAGAGAATGTAATCCCTACTTTCCCACTGTATGCTAACCAATCAAGTAAACTAAGTGTAACCTCCTCAAACCAACGAACTGATGTTAAGTGCCTTGCTTCTATATCCCCACCCCTCTTCCCTTGATCCATATAAACCCTGTTCATTGCCAGCTCTGGGTTGATTGCTTTGTGAAATCCCTGATCCGCCCACCAGCACAATAAAGCTATACGCTTACCTCCAAAAAAAAAAAAAAAATATGTGTCCAACTTATTTCACTTAGGAGTATGGTCTCAATGTGCACCATTTAGGCATAAATGTCCCAAGCTTATCCTTCTTATTTTTTTGGTACTGGGGATCGAACTCTGGTCCTTCCTCTTCCAAGGCAGGCGGCAGAACCACTGAGCTAAATCCCTGGCCCTGGTTTATCCTTCTTTATGGTTGAGTAGTACTCCATTGTATAAAAAAAGCACACCTTTTATCCACTCATCAGTTGATGGGCATTTGGGTTGTTTCCAAGATTTAGCTATTACAACCTGTGCTGCTATAAACATGGGGTGCATCTATCGCTGTAGTGTGATGCTTTTAATTCTTTTGGGAAGATACCAAGAAGAGTTATAGCTGGGTCAAATGGAACCTCTAGTTTTAGTTTTTTGAGAAATCTCCACACTGATTTCCGCAGTGGTTGCACCAGTTTACACCCCCACCAACCGTGGAGAAGGGTTCCTTTTCCCCCAACAGCCCGGGCAGCATTTGCTCTTGATTCATTTTTTGATAACAGCCATTTTTTCTGGAGTGAGAGGGAATCTCAGCATTGTTTTAATTTGCATTTCATGAATGACCAGTGCTGTTGAACATTTTTTCATATATTTATTTCCCATTTCTAATTATCTGAGAAGTGTCTTTTCATTTCAGATGCCTATTTTTGCATTTGGTCTTTAATTTGAGGGGTCTGGGTTTTTTTGAGTTCTTTACATATTCTAGATAATAGTCCTTTATCTGAATGGCTGGTAAAAATTTTTCCTCATGCTGTGGGTTGTCTCTTCACTCTATTGGTGGTTTCTCTTGCTTTGCAAAAGGTTTTTGATAAGATGAGGTCCCAGTTGTTGATTATTTGTAGTAGTTCCCATGCGATCTGGATTTTGTTCATGAAGTCTTTGCCTACTCCTATGTCCTCAAGCGTTCTACCTATTCTCTCTTCCACCAGATTTAGTGTTTCTGTTTTAATATTTGTATCTTTGATCCATTTCAATTTTAGATTAGTGCATGGTGAAAGATATGGATCTAGTTTCAATCTTTGGCAAGTGGAAAGCCAGTTTTTGGAGCAGCATTTATTAAAGAGACTATCTTTCTTCCAGTGAGGGTTTTTGGCTCCTTTGTCAAAGATAAGGTGGCTAGGCCGGGGACTTAGCTCAATGGTTCTGCCGCCTGCCTCACAAGTAGAAGGTCTAGAGTTCGATCCCCAGTACCAAAAAAAAAAAAAAAAGATATGATGGCTGGATATGTGTATGGTTTTTCTGCATCTTCTAGTCCGTTCCATTCATCCTAAGGTCTGTTCTTTTGCCAGTACCATGTTGTTTTTATCACAGTAGCTTTGTAGTATAATTTCAAGTCAGGGATTATGATGCCCCTGCCTTCCCAGAATTGCCTTCGTGAAGCTTTAAGGATTTTTAACGTCTTTTAAAACATTTAGTTCTTTCTGGGCATGGTGGTGCTTATAATCCTAGTGCTTGGGAGGCTGAGTCAGGAGAAGACTGTCTCAAAAAGAAAGAAAGAGGGCTGGGGATTTAGCTCAGTGGTTCCGGAGCCTGCCTCACAAGCAAAAGGTCTCAAGTCTGATCCCTGGTACCAAAAAAGAAAAAGAAAGAAAGAAAGAAAGCTTCAAATGGTAGCAATAGCTGTCCAGAAGGGGCTGCAGGACAGGAGTGGTCCTCAGGCAGAGGGATGCAGCTGACCCTTAGGGCCCTGGACCTCCCCTTCCCCCCAGGGCTCCTGACAGAGCTTCCTGGCCCTTGATTGATCCCACATGGAAGCTGGGGAGCAGGCGAGGGGCTGACATGAGAGCATGAGTCCGTGGCAGAGTGGGTGCTGAGCCCAAGCCCATGTCCCTTCAGCACCAGGGCCTCTCACATCCAGGGGCCTCACACTGAGCTACATCTCTAGGCCCTCCCCCTTTTTACTTTATATTTTGAGCCAGGTAGATTGTCCAGGCTGGGCTCAAACTTGCAGTCTTCCTGCCTCAGCCTCTAGAATACCAGGATTACAAAGGTTGCTACCACACAGCTCTGTGCCTCTAGACCCCTCTGTTTGGTTGGCCGTGCTCCCGTTCCTGCCTTCATCTTCCCTGGACCATGCCATGCTGAACTGCCATTCCCATCACAGCCCCCAGCTTGCTGTTTCGCTCCGAGCTGTAATTTTACACAGATTCTTGTGACATTTTCTTATTTTTTGAGACATGGTCTCACTATGTGGTTCAGGCTGCTGTTGAACTCACTATGTAGCCCAGGCTGGCCTTGAGCTTGCAGCAATCCTCCTGCCTCTGCCTCAGGCTCTTGAGTGGTGGGACTACAGGTGAGTGCTACCAAACTGGCTTTATGTTGCCATTTTTGCATTTAAATCTTTTCATCGTGCTTGATAGAGCAATGCTCTATTACTTTGATCTTATTGTGATCACAATATCTATCTCTATGTTGTTGCTGATTTTTTTGTTTGTTTGTTTGGTACCAGGGATCAAACTCGGGACCTTGTGCTTACAAGGCAGGCGGTGGAACCACTGAGCTGAATCCCTGGCATTTTTTTTTTTTTTTTTGAGACAGAGTCTCCCTCTGTAGCTCAGGCTGTCCTTCAGCTCACTATGTAGCCCAAGCTGGCCTTGAACTCTTGGCAAATCCTGCCTCAGTGTCCCAAGTGTTGGGATCACAGCCATGTGCCACCACGCCTAGACTGTTTTGTTTTTTTAACACAGGATCTTGCTATGTAGTCCAGGCTGTCTTTGAACTCACTGTGTAGCCCAGGCTGGCCTCAAATTCATGGTGATGCTCCTGCCTCAGCCTCCTAGTGCTTTGATAACAAGTCTAGGCCACCATGCCCTGCTATGGAAATGATAATGATCAGTAACGTGTATTTAGTGTTTTCTATTGCCAAACACTGTTTTTTAGCATCTGGACACTGTATTTAGGTCAAGATGTCTGGTTGCCCATTTTCTATTGGAAAGGGATTTTAGGACCATTTCCCTTTGGTTGTATAGCATTGTATGTATTGCAACATTTCCATATTCAAACATGATCTCCTTTGAGTCTCACAAGAACTCAGGGGTCTAGTCAGAGTCTCACCTCTGTTTTAAGGTTGAAGACACAGAGAGAAGGTGAACCAATCCCAGCACCTGGGAAGAGTCTCCCCGGCCGCCATTCCATGCTCCTAGGGTAGAGAAGGTGAGCCGCGCATGCACCAGAAGCACCATCCCCCCACCTCCCCACCTCCCCCCGCCCCTTGGAAATGAGAAGACATGTAAACAAGCCTCAAAAACAGACTTCCAGATCACCTACAGCAACCCCAAAGGGGAACGAGATGGAACAATCTGATACTAAACCACCTGGACTCCCTGAACTTGCAACAAAAGAGGATCTGGAAAAAATGAAATCAGAAATAATTTCTCAGGTAACAGCAAAGATTGTGCCCATAGTGCAAGACATGATTAATAAATC
>NW_004624800.1:4390116-4471417 GCF_000247695.1 Heterocephalus glaber | reverse complement strand
AAATTCTGTAAAATCTGTGGTAATGTCTCCTAGATCTTGATATTGTAATTTTAAAAATGTATAATCGATATTGTGTAATAGGAAGAAAAGGTCTAAAGGAGCAGGGGAAGTGGGAGGGGTAGGGGAAAGGAAAGAAGGGAAAAGAAAAATAGAAACAAAATCTTTGCAAATAGGGATAGGTGGAGGGGGTGAAGGGAGGGCAGGGGAAGGGGAGAAAAATAAGAACCAAGATACTCATGTAATGGCACAAGGTCCCAATGATGTATGTAACTGTATTTTATACCTACAATGTACCAATAAACTTAATGGGTGGGGGGGAAGGTTGAAGAAGACACAGGGTTGGAGTGACAGGAGAGTAGGGCGTGGCAATGCTGGCTGGGGAAGTAGGCGTGACCTGTTCATTACAAGATGGGACAGGATCTTGCAGAACAGTTCCCAAAGCCCTGCACGTGGACTTCTCAGGAGAACCCAAGCAGATTTTTCAATATGATGCCTAGACCTGACCTCAGCCTGAGATGGGGATCCCAGCACTGCCTCTCAGGACCAGGATGTAGAAGTTCTCACAGGTTTCCTCATGGTCGCCATGAAAAGCTTGCTATGGTGGCTTTCCTCACCATAGCCTGTCCTAAATTCTCCAGGGTGGTCTTTTATCTTGCTTTTTCTTCTTTTACTTGACCCAAGCTGGCTCTGAAGAGCCAATTTCTTCCTTACTCTTCACTCTTTCTTTTTTCGTTTTAGTTTTTTTACTCCTACGTTCTTGAATAAACTTTGGTACTGCTTTTTGCTCCTTTTGTTCAATTCTTTGTTCGAAATGAGCAGTACCCAGAATCTCACTCCAGAGAGGAGAGGTGAGCAACCCAGAACCCTTTAACGTTTATTTGGTGACCCACTTTTAGAAGGAGCTACCCAATGATACGAGGGTCCTATCTAATTTGTCCAAGATGACCTGTTAGTAAATAAATAAGGCAGGAATATACGAATCTTGCAGATCTTCCACTAGAATTTATGAGTCTTAAAAATATTCTTTGGCTTTTCTTTCAAGAAGTTTTTTGAGACAGGGTCTTGCTATGTCATCCTGGCTAACCTCGAATTCATTATATAGCCCAGGCTGGCCTCGAACATGGGGTAATCCTCCTGCCTCAGCCTCCGAAGTGCTGGGATTACAGGCGTGTGGCATCATGCTCAGCTTCAAGGAGATTTTTTGTCTTTCTTTTTTTTGTTTTTTGAGACAGGGTCTTACTTCATACTAGAGGCTGGCCTGGAACTCACAGTGATCCTCCTGTCTCAGCCTCCTGAGTGCTGAGACTATAGGCCAAAGCCACCACACTCAGCTTCTGTTCTCTTTTGGACATGACAGGAGGGAAACAGGACGATGGGACAAATGGCAAGCTATTGTTTTCCAAGCCCATTTCCTTGTCCTGAGCTCCAAACTGCATGGTGTCTTCACTGGCAGACTGTGGGGCAAGGGCTCTGGGTGTCTTTGGTGTTTCTAATGGGCTGAGCTGGTCCAATTCAAGCCTGCAGCTTCTTTGGGCTTCTATCTGTTGTAGGATTTGCAGCAGCAAGGCTGAACCCAAACTCTCACAGAGCCTACAGTCTCCTGCTATTGGCTTCTAGAGTATTCTTTGCAATTACATGAGGGTTCTCTAGGAATCTAGGGACACTGGGATACTTCAGTTAAAATAATGAACACAGCTGAGCATGGTGGCACACACCTGTATCCCAACACTCTGGGAGGCTGAGGTAGGAGGCTCCCAAGTTCAAACCCAGCCTGAGCAATTAAGAGACTCAGTGAGATCCTGTCTCAGAATAAAAAATAAAGAAGGGTTGGGGATGGAAGTCAGTGCAGCTGCTCTGGCTTCAATCCCCAGTGCTGCAAACAAAATAAAACAATGAACCTGCAGGGGCAGGATTCCACCAGGCAGGCTGAATGCTGTCAGATTCCCCCACTGCTTTATCCCCTGCTCAGTTCTCCCTGCTACCTGTCTCGCTGGGGAGGGACTGTCCTCTGATCACATGCATGCCTGCTTCCAAGCTGGCCCTTGGGTCGAGTGAGGAAATGAAAATTTTTTTCCAAGAGGCAGAAATCTCCAAGTTCTCCATCTGCCTCTAGGTGGCCACTGTAATAGAGAAACAAGAATTCACTGGAGATCATGATACCTTGAAGTATTTATAGGCTGACAATCTGAAGCTTTCTTTACTTCTCTCAAATGTGCATTCATTCCTCTAATATCTATTGAATGGTCAGAAAATCGGTAAGTAATGTTGTCAAGGTTTCTCAAGTTCAGGTTGCAGAGCACCCTGTCCAATAGGAATAGGAGAGCTAAAACAGAGGGAGACAGTTCATTTTTCACTTTATACCTTGAAAGGGCTTTAATTTGTATGCAGGATGCACTTATTTCTTCTATAATTTAGGCTTTTTAATTTAAAAACAAAAATTATTCAATATCTGAAACAATCCTAATTTCGGAGTGTAGCTGTTACTCTCTGTGGTGGGAGTAGAGACTGGCGGGGGGTGGGGGTGGGGGGTGAGAGCCAGGAGCAGCTCCGCAAGAAAGTGCAGCCTCTCCCTGGACTCAGTGCCTTCTGACTACATCCCCGAAGGCAGGACCGCTTTTGCATGTAGCAGAGAGAGTATACACCCTGCAGTTCATGGGACTCCTTCCTTTCCTGCAGTAGGGGAATGTCTGCAAATTTATTAATCAATGTATGAATAGATTTGTAGTAGGATAGAAAAGAAAGACCTCAGGAAGGACTATCTCAAAAGCTTCAGGAAAATCATGATAAATGTAAATGTCCATTCATGATAAGAGGTTATTAGAAGATTAGGAATAGAAAGGAACTTCCTGAGATGGTTGTGATGGTGCATACCTGTAATCCCAGCAAATTTAAGGCCAGCCTGGGCTACATAGTGAGATCCTATCTCAAAAAAAAAAAAAAAAAAAAAATCAGCCAGGGATGTAACTCAGGAGCATAGCACCTGTCTGGCAAGCTCAAGGTCCTGATCCTCAATAACAAGGAAAAAAAAAAAAATCAAACAGGGAAGGGAGGGAAGGGGAAAGGCATGGAAAAATACAGATGTGTTACAGAAATGTACCAACTCCCTTTGAGAAATGTAACCATTATGTACTGCAAATGTGAACTAATCAAAATAAAAATTGAAAAAAGTCAAAACCAAACAAAACCAACAATCTGTTAGCCTAATGAGAGATCTGGCAAGGATACCAGATCAACAAGAGATTTCTGAGCATTTATCGGCCTGGGTCCAACCAAGAGACAGAAGCCACACACTGATTTAGGCAGAGAACACTTGGCAGGGAAGAAGCACCCTGAGCTGGCACCTGCAGGCCCAGCTAGAGAGGCTTCAGCCTTGCAACAGAAATAAGCCTTGGGGCCACAGGGGCTGTAGGTACCCTGGGGTCCTTGTCCAGGTCAGAAGAGTTCAGGGAAGCCTCTGATGCTCAGGGTGTCCCCTCCAGCCTCCCACTGGCCCTACTTTGGTTTTCTTTTTTCTTCCTTTTAAAAATATATATATTATAATAAGTATATGTATTTTAATATATATTATAATAAATATATATTTTTTTGGTACCGGGGATCGAACTCTGGTCCTCGTGCTTGCACAGCAGGCTATGAAATCACTGAGCTAAATCCCTGGCCCTGGTTCCCTGGTTTTCTTTCTTGAGACAGGATTTTGCTGTGTGGCCCAGGCTAGCTCTAAATCCCAGGCTGAAGGGATGCTTCTGCCTTAGCTTCTTTTTTTTTTTTTTGATGCAAGGGATTGAATTCAGGACTTGGTGATTTTGAGGCAGGTGCAGTGCCATTGAGCTAAATCCCCAGCCCTTAGCGTCTTGAATAGCTTGCAGGTGCAAGCTATTTATTTATTTGGATTTATTTATTTGTTTTATTTATTTATTTGTTATTTGTTTATTTATTTGTTTTGAGAAATAGTCTTGCTATGTAGTTCAGGCTGGCCTTGAACTCATGGCAGTCCTCTTGCCTCAGCCTCCTGAGTTTGGGGATTACAGGCCTGACCCACCACACCCTGCCGTCATCTTTTAATTTTTTGAGGTAGGGTCTTACCATGTAGGCAGGCTGGGTTCTCTAACTCTTGATCCTCCCAAATGCTGGGATTATAGGCTGGCAATGATCATGTTGAGGGCAACAGAAACATGTGATTAATGAAAAGTGTTTTGTGGTTGTCTTTGTGTATCACTGTAGCAGGTTTCTGTTATGGTAGTTGTCAGTGGTACAGAGGGTTGAACTCAGGGAATGCTTAGCCACATCCCCATCCCCCCTTTTAAATTTTGAGACAGGGTTGTACTACATTTCCCAGGCTGGGCTTGAACTGTGATCCTCCTTCCTCAGGCTCCTGAATCTGGGAACGGGTGTGTACCACCTCATCTGGCCGTAGCAAATATTTTATAGATACTCTCTCCTGACTCCTCCCAGGCACTTTCTTCCTTTTCTTTTCTAGTAATAGAATTCCTGATTTTTTGCTGGGCACTTAGTTATGAAAATGGGATTGCTCAGGCCCTCTGACAGCTAGTGTGTTGAGCTCCTGGATGTTGTCCCCACGCCTTATTTCTCCTTTCTCCCAGCTAATGTGTAGAGAGGGCAGGCACTTCAGCAACTGGTTTGGGTGGCTGAGGCCAACCTGGTAACACATAGCAGGGAACTTTATGGAGGAGTCCAGGTCCCAAACACCAAGGAGCTCTGAGGCACCCTTGAGCCATCTGCTTGGGACTTTACCTAAGGGAAACGTGAGCTGTTATCTTTTTCTTTCTCTCTCTTTTTTTTTTGGTACCAGGGATCAAACTCAGGACCTTGCGCTTGCGAGGCAGGCGGCTGAACCACTGAGCTAAATCCCTGGCCCTCCTTCTCTCTCTCTCCCCACCCCCTCATTGAGTATCTACCTTAAACCACTGTTTGGAGGAATTATTATGGCTTGCAGCTGAGCCTCATCTCCAGGAATACAAGTAGAAGTTGTTTCTATTTTCCAGAGCCACGGTTGAGCCTTGGATTGGAACCAGGTGTTTTTCCTTAAAACTCCTGTTATTTTCAGTAAATGACTCTCCGTACCATTAAAGGGTAGGAAAAATGTCAGCTATACACTATTAAAGGATTTGCAAAGGATACTAAATCAAAATATCAATAGCCACTAAGAGCTTTAGCTGAAGCTCTCAGATGAATAAATATTTAAGAACTTCTAAAGAAATATTTACATTGGAATAGTGACATAAACTGCATTTAAAACCAAATAAGCAAGATGTAGGCAATGGCACACCAAGGGGTCAACATTTTTATTTCAGTAGCACTCTGTCCTTGGTGACCTACTATCACACACACACACACACACACACACACACACACACACACGCACACAGATTTGGTGACTGGATTATATAAAATTAGCCTTTGCTTATAGGACTCAGGACTGCAGCTTTACAATGGAAGCCAAAAAATGCTCCTTTTGGGCTGGGCATGGTGCTCTACGCCTGTAATCCCAGCACTCCAGAAGCTGAGGCAGGAGAATCGCCAGCCCAGCCTGAACAATTTAGCAATTTGGTGAGACCCCGTCTCAAAATAAAAAATAAAAAAGGTTCTGGGGGTATACTTCAGGGAAAAGGCCCTTGTCAGGAGCAATGCTACATAATTTTAGGGGAAAATCATTTGGTTAGGCCTACTTCTCCTGCCTACAGGCCAGCTATGGCATTTCCAGACATGATTCCACTTTGCCCACTGGTCACGACTGAGACCTCAAGGATCCTATGATGCTGTGATGCTCCAGGGCAAGACCACACCTGCGGGAGACACCCTGGGAGGAACCAAATCTTCATCTGCATAGTTCCTCATTGATCTAGGAATTCTGCCACTCCCATTATCTGTTACATCTGTTTCTCCCTAGGTACTGAATAAAAGGTGCAGCAAGCTCTGGGGCTTTTGACTTTGCTGCCCGGAGCAGCACTGATCAGGCCCAAGGCCCAGCTTCTCCAAGTCTCATTTTTTCTACCTTTCCTGTATAATAAGTTAATTTGCCTTGTGCTGCCGTGGCTTGAAGGCGACTAGGACTTACTGCAGAGGTTCTAGTAACGTCCCCTTTCCCTGTTCCCTACAGGCCCTGGGTTCAATCCCCAGTATCTCCTCAACATACACACAGAATTCACCAAAGACTTCTCTGGATTTGGGGAGACTCTTTCTCCCCCAGGGGTTGAGCAAGGACTTGGTACTTGATTCATGAGAAAGCGGTGCTTCGTCAGCTCAGAATCAGACGCTGAGCTGCAGTCACCCCATGATCATCCTTACCTCCGCTCTGGGGACAGCAGTGTCTTGGGTTACAGATCAGGCCCCATATCTCTGCCACCCTAATCTCAGCCGCCCAGGACACCAGCTGAATTCCACTGCCCTGATCCTGCCATCTGGCCCCTTGCAGGAGCCCGGCTGAGATTGCCTGGACCTGCTGGAATGACTGCCAGGCCACCTCTGAGCTGCAGTCCATGTGAGTGCTGAGTTGTGGTCAGGGTTTGCAAGGGAATAGGTTTAATACAGGACACATAATTTATAGGATTATTTTATAATATTCACCCCAAAAGTCAAATGCAGAGGAGTGCAAGAGATCTGTCCATGCTCTAGAGACCCAAAGAATCCAGCTGAAGGCCTGAATCCCACAGCAATGTCCCGAACACCTCCAACTGAAGGCCCAGAGTCCAAGGCAATGTCCTCCATGAGTCCAGCCAGTGGCCTAGAGGCCACGGCAATGTCTCCTGCAAGTCTGTATCAAGGAACTGGATTAGCATGGCCCAAAGGCCAGTGGTGGAAGCTAGAAAACCTATGCTGTCAGAGTGAAGCATCTGTGCCACCAGGCTGAGGGATCTGCACTGGAGCCAGGAAGCGATGCTCAAGGCAAAGACCAGAGCTCCCCGGATGAGAACAGCAGCCATCCCTTGTGATAGTGAGGACCTGAGCTCCTCCTCCAACAAGAACAGCCAAGTTCACATCAGGAAAAACAGCCGGGGCAAGCTTCTCCTAGAAAAATCAACAGCCAAGGATCTGTTCCCTACAGCTCTCTATGCCATCGGCAGCAATCCTCAGATTGGCCTTCCACATCCAGACCATGCTGACTGAGTACAGCTGGGCCTTCCAAGTTGACCAGTAGTGAATCCACCACAGTGACATTGCCCTGGTGCCCTGACAGCTGCAAGGAAAGGGGGCTGGGGATGGAGCTCAGCGCCAAGACCCTGGGTTCCAGCCCAAGACAGCAATACATAAACAGGACGGTAGAGTAGCACAGTCTGGGCCCGAGCAACCCACATCCTCCTTGAAGCCACCGCTGGCTCTCATCTCACCCAACGCCTTGCACACGCTGTGGTGACAGTCGCTGCTGCCCTGGTGTGGGAGCAATGCAGTGACACACACATTCCCAGTGTGGAGCCTGTGGGCAAAGGCTGCCATGTCCTCTGCCTGTGGTCTCTAGCGTCCCTGTCCCTGGATCCCTGCCAACGCCCTCAGACCCACCTTGCCCTGGCGTGACAGAGAGACCCTTGGGCACAGCACCACCAGAGCTGTCATGGAGACCTGACTGCAGCACAAAGATAGAGTCAGAACTGCAAACAGATCCCATCTGGTCCCTTCTTGGCACAGCGGCCCTGTGACACTGGGTCGGCTGCCTGCCCTGAAGCAGCAGTCAAGACTTCTTCTGCAGGCTGTGTTTGCTTAAGCTACCTGTGAGGCGTGACTGTTGTTCCCCGCCTCACAGGTAAGGGCGTCAAGGCACAGAGGGCTCCCCAGACTATGGGCTAGTTGGCAGGGCAGTAGGGCTCTCCCCCAGCAACAGAGCTCTTTTCTGTTTGTTTTGAGACAGGGTCTCACTTTGTAGTTCAGTCTGGCCTCAAACTCCTCCTGCCTCTGCCTCTGGAGTGCTGGGATCACAGGCGTGCGCCACCACACCTGGCTTAAAGTCCTCTTTCATGAGGGTTTTTACAAGGTGTAATGAAAAAAGCACAGTGACTGCTGCTGACACATGATGCAGTGTCCTCAGCCACCTTACTCACCAGGTCTGGCCCTGTGTGACTTCTGGCTCCTCCAAAGTCCAAATGACCACGGAAAGGAGCCGATTAGACTCGAGTCAGCACACCGAGGCAGCTACACAGAGCAACTGAAGTCACATCCACCAGCACAGACCAGGCCTAGGTTTGGGCAGCGCTGACCTGTCCTGCCAGCAGTGTTCAGAGCATTTGGCTTGGCTGGCAGAGGTTTGTCACCAGGAGGCCTTGTCTCTAGGAAGGCTCTACCTCAAGGACCAGGGGCCAGAGACACCTAAATGACAGGTTTGAAGGGTGCCATGGAATCCCCAGGGGAAGGAGCCAGCCTAGGACCCCCGACACATGCAGGGCAGGAGTGGCAAGAGGACGGTGGAAGAACCATGAGCCTGGCAGGATTTAACTCAGCTAGAGAAAAAGTGTCGGCCTATAGACAGGGTTCTTGCTCTGTATTCACTCTCGCCACTGTGCCCTGAGTCTCTCCAGGTTCCCTTCCGCCCATCCCCAGCACGGTCACTGCCATAGGTGTCCTGGCCTCTGCTGCTCTGTCCTCTGAGATCAGAGCCCGACCCGGGTGGTTTCTGTGACTCCAAGCGGCTCCCACCCAGGCCAGGGCCAGAGATCTCACTCTCGCTTGGGAGTGGGTGCAGACAGGGTGGGCACTGATGTTCCTGTACCTGGAGACAGATTTTTCCTGCTCCTGTCCCTCGGGGGGGCAGGGGGCACCTCACTGTGGAGGGCGGGGATGGAGGCTCCTGCAGGAAATGGACAGGGCAGAGCATGGACACCAGAAATGGGAAGTCGGCGAGAGCAGGAAAAGGTATAAAAAAAAAGAGTAGAATGTACAGAAGTAAAAACCCCATTAAATAACAGTCATTTATTTTAAATGTGTGCGACACTCTTGTTGGCACTTAAAAATAGAATGATGAAGGGTGACTCGGTGGGAGTAATTGTTGGGGAAAAAAATCAATTTAGCATCACTTTGCTTTCAATTTCTGCTGCCAAGAAAGCGCGCGCTGCATCTTCTGATTCAAACATAAGCATCTTTGAAACCTTTGGATTGAGTACTACAAAGCCCATCTGTTTCACCCTCTCAAAATTAGCATTTTAACTTAATTCACTCAGAAATTCTCTGACATTAGCTAGAGCCCTCCCCCTTTTGTTAACTAAAATCACAACTGGCATCTCAGATTTGAATTCAACTTAGCAAATCATTTTTAGCTATTTTAAGTTCTTTTTAGTAGTAAGCTGGATATAAATAAATAAAATTTAAAACATAATGGTGCAAATATATGTGCACAAGAATGTTTCGTGCAGTATTGCAATAGCAAAAATTGGAAATGAATGTTTATAAATTGAGGGTGGTTAAAGCAAGACTTGCTAAATCATTAATAATTGCTAAGAGCCAGGCGTGGTGGTGCATGCCTGTAATCTAAGCTCTTGGGAGGCTGAGGCAGGAGGGTCACCTTGAGTTCGAGGCCAGCCTATACTACAAAGCAAGACTCTTTTGTCTCAAAACAAACCCCTCCCCCCAATTGCTAAGAAAACTGAAATCTCCCCCCTACATATATATCTCTGATATGGAAGGCTAAATATGATATAGTAAGTACAAAAAAGCAAGTTGAAAAAGCAGTAAACCAATAGTGTTATCTATAGGAAAAAAAAAAAGCTATCAGCTAAGTGTCCTGGTGCACATTGTGATCCCAGCACTAGAGAGGCTGAAGCAGGAGGATCGCCTCAAGCTCAAGGCCAACCTAGGCTCCATAGCAAGACCCTGTCTCAAAAAAACCAAAAGCAAGGACTAGGATTTAACTCAGTGGTGCTGCCACCTGCCTTGAAAGTGCAAGGTCCAGAGTTTGATCCCCAGTACCAAAAAACCCCAAAAAACAAAACAAACCTAATTTTTTAAAAAATGTATATTTCTGCAAGGGCACACAAAGCATATTTATTTCTATACACCTAACCACAACCCAAAAGTTGCTAAGCCAAATAAACCTGTGCAGGCCCTGGGCGAAGCCTGGGTGCCAGGCGCCTGCGGGAGGTGGTCAGTGACCCTGCCTGTGAGCTCCCTGGCTGTGGGCACTGCCCTGGGGCTCCAGAGCCTCTGCAGTCAGCCCTTCCCTTCACTGTCCTAGGGACTGCCTGTCACCGAGGAGGGGAGCTGTGCCAGGAGCAGTGAGAGAGAGGGGACTGGGCAAGGTGGGGTGGAGATAGGGTGGTGGCAGGACCAGCAGCGGGAGTGGGGTGGTCAGGCTGGGTGCAGCTGGTGACTGTGGAGAGGAGACAGTCAGGAGGGCTGTGACTCGCCATGAGTCATGGCGGCAGCAGCAGGGACAGGAATGTCCCCAGGGCTTCTTTCTGCATCATCTGGTGGGACCAGCTCTCCAGGAGAGGGCTGTGCCTTCATGACACTGTGCTAGTGTGACTGTTTACTGAGCACGTAGCATACCCCCGGCATGGTGCTGCGGATATAAACACAGGCTTATTTCGGTGGGACGCATAGTCCAGTTGATTCAATGCTTTCAAGGGTGAATTTTTTGAAAAAGATATCACTAAAGATAACACAAAAGGGGATTCATTCATTTATTCATTCATTCAACAAATATGTTCTCAGCACAGATTATGCACCAGGGACCAACACAGGGCTGGGGAACGTGACAGGAAGTGACACAGACACAGGCCTTGGCCTCTGAATCCTGTGATCCATTGGCGGGGTCAAACAAAGTCTAGATGGCACGCGTCTGTACTTACAAAGTGCTACAAAGAACAGCAGTAATTGTTGCAAAGTACAAAGTGTGCTGTGTTAAGTGCTGCGGACAGTGTTAAAGTACCAGGCTGAGTCTGAGGGTCGAGCAGCACCTTTGGTCAGGCAGCCTGGGGAGCAGACTGGTCAGATTGCCTGTGCCAGGGCCCTGGGGTGAGTGGAGCTGGACTTCGGGATTGAACCGGGCCGGGGTGAGAGTGGAGCCCATGAGGAATGCTGGGACCCGGTTGGGTTTGGTGACAAAGCGTGGTGGCCACATCAAGAGTGCTCTTCTTGCTAGGAACAGCAGGAAGCCGGGTAGATGAGTCAGTCCCTAGGACCGGCCAGCATCAGGCTCGGGCTGCTCTCCCTGGCCCACCTCTGCCCTCCCAGCCTCGGCCTGCAGGAGCCTAGGCAGCTGGCTTCTCTTCACTGGGCCTTGGCGTGCTGTCTTGGCCGTATATGTGTGTGCGCGCATACGTACGTATGTATTTAATTATGGCGGTACTGGGAACAGAACCGAAAGCCTTTCCACTGAGCTGCATCCCCAGCCCTCTTTCTTTTTGTTTTTTTTAATTTTGCGACAAGATCTAAGTCACTATGTTGCTCAGGCTAGGCTCAAATTTGCAATCCTGCCTCAGCCTCTCAGAGGGCTGTGATCACAGACATGCTCCACCACGCCCATCTTCTGTCTTTTATCTAACTGTAATTTTTTTTTTTTGAAACAGGGCCTCACTACATAGTTCATGTTGGCCTTGAACTTGCTATGTAGCCCAGGCTGATCTCGAACTCATGGCCATCCTCCGGCCTCAGCCTCCCAAGTGCTGGGATTGCAGGTGTGCACCACCATGTCCAGGAAAATTCTAAATATTTTTATATTAGACTGTATAATTGTGAGTTTAAAAGTCCTTTTTTTTTTTGGTACCAGGGATCGAACTCAGGACCTTGCACTTTCGAGGCAGGCGCCGGAAACACTGAGCTAAATCCCTGGCCCTTTTATTTTTAATTTTTTAATTTTTTGAGACAGGGTCTCAATATGTAGTTCAGACTGGCTGGCCTTGGACTCACTGTATAGTCCAGGCTGCCTCATACTCACAGTGATCCTCCTGCCTCAGCCTCCTGAGTGCTGGGGTTACAGGTGTGCACCACCACGCCTGGCTCTAAATGAAATTTATTCCACACTGAACAATCTTTCCCCATCTTCTGTCCCCTTTACTTGCCCCAACTCTGTTCACTCCCATCTTACTCTCAATATATATGGGTCAACTTTTCTAGATTCCTCATATAAGTAAAATTCCAATATGATGGTACTTATCTTTCTGTGCCTGGCTTATTATACTTAATGTAATGATCTCCAGTTCCATCTATATTGTTACCAATGATAGCATTTCTTTTTTATGGATGAGTAATATTCCATGATAAATCTGTACCTTGTTTTCTGTATCCATTCATCAACTGATGGACACTTACACTGTGTCCATTTCTTGGATAGTGCTGTAACCAACATGGAAGTGCAGACATCTCTGACACATCAATGTTGGTCCCTTTGGTTATATACCCAGTATGTGTGTGTGTGTGTGTGTGTGTGTGTGTGTGTGTGTGTGTGTGTGTGTGGTGCTGGGACTCTAACCCAGGGCCTCGCAGGCCAGGGGTCCACCGCTGAGCTATAAAATTTTATTTCAAGACAGGGACTCATAAAGTTGCCTGCATTGGCCTCAAACTTGCAATCTTCCTGCTTCAGCTTCCCAAGTACCTGGGATTAAAGGCATGTGCCACCGGGTCTGGTTTAGATTTACATTTTGAGGACCTTCCAGACTGTTTTCCCCTGTGGCTGGGCTAATTTGCACCCCCAGGAATGTGTGCAGGGTTCCCTCTCCTCACATTCCCATCTGTCTGTGGCCTCAGTCTCTGCTCACAGCCACTCCTCCAGTGAGGCTGTGCTCACTGCCAGGGTGGTTTACGGTTCCCTGAGGGTGAGAGGTGGTGAGCATGTTTTGATCCATTGCCCATTTTTCACTTGCAGTATTTGTTTTTGTTTCTTCTGCTGTTGAGTTGTGTGAATTCCTTGTATATTCTAGATATGAATCCTTCATCACAGATAAGAGTTTGCAAACATTTTCTCCCTTTCTGCAACCATCTCTTCACTTTGTGGGTCATTCCCTTTGCTGTGCAGAAGCTTTTTAGTTTTGATACAGGCCCATTTGTCTATTTTGCTTTTGTTGCCTGAGGTTTTAAGGCCTTAATAAAAAAGATCCTTGCTCAGTATAAAGTCAGAAATCATTTCCCTATGTTTTCTTTCTTTTTGCGGGTGGGGGTGGTGCCAGCGATCAAACTCAGGTCCTTGTGCTTACACAGCAGGCAGCGAAACCACTGAGCTAAATCCCCAGCCCTCCCTATGTTTCCTACCAGTAGTTTCAGAGTTTCACATCTTGCATTTAGGTCTAATCAACTTTGAATTGATATTTTGTCTGCAGCCACACCACCCTGAACAACCCCAATGTCATCTGAACTGATATTTTATTTGGTAAGACATAGCTTTATTCTTCTGCATATGGACATCAAATTTTCCCCCATTATTGTTCAAACTCTCCCAACCTGGGCATAGTGGCACATGCCAGGATTCTCAGTACTCGGGAGGCTGAGGCAGGAGGGTCACCATGATTTTGAGGACAGCCTGGGCTACAAAGTGCATTCAAGGTCAGCCTGAAGTACATAGTGAGACTTTGTCTCAGAAAAAAATCACAAAACTGTCCCATCTCCAACATGTGTTCTTAGCACTGCTGTCAAAAATCTGTCCCTCTCCTTAATGTCTGGTTTATTAATAGATAACAGATTCTTCTACCTCCCTTTGCACTGAATCTGTGTCATGTGCTATGCCTCTTAAGACCTAGAGGATTAAGGAGATATTTGAGTCTAGAGTGACACGTCTCAGTTATATTATGTTATATTATTATGCCTTAGTTGTATTATTATTGCTAATACTTATGGATATCAATTTTATATCATGTGGTTTTTTTTTTCTTTTAGTCTTTCTGTCCAGTCCAAGCCAGCCTTGAACTTGCTACTGTATGTACCTGAGGCTGGCCTTAACCTCGAAATCCTCCTGCCTCCGCCTCCTGAGTGCTTATGCCACCACACCTGAAACCAGGCCTGTTTTATTTTTATTTTCTTATTTTTTTTATTTTTTTGGTACCGGAGATTGAACTGGGGACCTTGCACTTGCATGGCAGGTGGCGGAACCACTGAGCTAAATCTCCGGCCCACCAGACCTGTTTTTAATCTTTACAACAATGCTATGCAGTAGAGAAATGGTGATGAATCAGTTTTGTACATTCGTATCTGTGTCTGTGTGTACTTTTTTCACAGTGAAACTGAACATTTTTATTTTTGAGAAAGTGACAGAAAAGCTAGTTGACAAATTAGGTTTGGTTTTTTGTTGTTTTTTTTTTGGTACCGGGGATTGAACTCAGGACCCTGTGCTTGTGAGGCAGGCGACCGCACCACTGAGCTAAATCCCCGTCCCCAAATTCTTAGCTTTTGATGGTGAGGCTGAACCTCTCTCCAAACAAGGAGCCTGTGATGTGGAAGGTCTCGCTCTTACTTTCTATAGTTCAGTTACTTTTAGAGTCTAACTTTGATTTAAATGTATTTTTGAGCCATTTCATTTTTAAGAGCTCATTTGGAGGTCTTAAAAAATTAATTAAATCTTTCATCTTTGAAGTTTAATTCTTCCATTTCTGACATATTATCCATGGGTTGTGAGAAAAATTGCTGATCAGCTGGGTAATTTGCCCCTAAAATAAAGGTACAGGAAAGTTGAAATTAGAAGCAGTAGGAATATTAGTTCCTTGGTGCTTCCAGCTAAGGCTGTGGAGTTTTCAGAGCCTTCCTTATTTCCACTGCACCTTTTCTAGGAGCTTTGCTGGGAGAAGGACTTGCTGAGTCCTGCTGAAGCCACCTAGTGACCCGGCGTTGCCAGGGGACTGCAGATGCCTCAGGATGTTCATGGGTTTCTTTGACTGAATTTTAGCCAGGCTTCTTTGACCTCCTTCTCAGGCCTCAGCTTTGCCTCTGAGAACCACAAAATTTGGTCACAATATCATTTACCCTTCACATTGAGAAACTTGAGAAACACTACCTGGATTCTTCACTCTGGGAGGCTGAGGCAGGAGGATCACAAGTTCAAGACCAGCCTGGAGAATTTAGTGACTTAGCAAGACCTTGTCTCAAATGAATGACTACAGGCAGGATGGTGCATGCCTATAATCCCAAAACTTGGGAAGCAAAGTCAGGAGGATTGCTGTGAGTTTAAGGCCAGGTTGGACTATACAGTTAGTTCAAGGTCAGCCTGAATTACATAGCAAAAAAAGAAAAAAGAAAGAATAAGAAAGAAAGAAAAAAGTAGGCGGTGGGAGTGGGAAAGTAGCTCAGTGCTCTCTGGTTCTGGTTCAATCCACAGTACCAAGCAAACAAACAGAAGCCCAGCAGGCTGCCTCTGCCCCGTGCACAGTGGAGCCCCGTGCACCCCCTTCTCTCCCAGTTGCAGTCCTCTGAACAACACTTTGCCACCCATAGTAGGCCTAGCTCTGCTGCTCTTTGATTTGTTTTATTATTTTATTTATTTTTTTCACTTGATCTCCACAAAATATTTATTAGCTCCACCTTATTTATTCTGTAAGAGTGGGATAATTTATTGGGGAGTAGGAATGAAGAATAGGAATAGCTCCTGAGAGACAGGAGGGGTCCCGAATAGGGTGCCTCTTATGATTATTATTTTTATTTGTTTGTCTCTGTATTTATTTTTGGTCTTTGGGAGAAGGGTCTCTATGCAGTTCAGTCTGGCCTTGAACGCATTATCCCGCTTCAGCCTCCAGAGTGCTGGGATGACAGGCTGGCACCACCATGCCCAGCTCGAATGTCTTTTATGACCCAGGCCCAGGAGTCTGACACCATCACTTGGTGTCCTCAGGGGTGTAGGCTGCTGGGAGGCAGTGTCGCTGGGGTCACCTTAGAGACTGCAGCCTGGGACTGTGGTGTAACCCGTGTCTGTCCCCCCCGCCCCCGCCTCGCCCCCCATCTGTTAAAGGGGAGCTGCGGAGCGAGCCAAGGGTTAATCCTTGCCGGGGCCTCACAGAGCCTCCTGCCCGCCCGGCCTGGCTCCTAGAAACCGCCTTGCTGGGCCGGGGAGGGGCGCGGCAGCTGCCCGGCGCCCCCTCCTTCCTCACTTTCCAGGTCAGGGGCCGGGTGAGGACACAGACAGGTGGCTCCCGACACAAAAGCACCGAGGAGGAGATGGCAACGTGGCAGCAGGACTTGGCCGCGGGCCGGGAGAGCCGAGGGAGCCCAAGCCCAGCGAGCCTGGGACTTGCTCGGCCGCGCTGCCAACCTGACCTTGGCTTGTCCGGGCGTTGTCTTGCTGCTCCAGCCTCCCCTCCCCGCGCTCTGGGGGCGGACGTGAATCCTTGTGAAAGTTTCACCGCTGGGCTACTGCCCGGCTCCCGAGGACCAGAGGTGGAGACAGAGGGGATCTCACCTACCTCCCGGCCCTTCACCTCCAGGCCACTCTGGTCTTCCCCAGCACATTTCTTTTCCCCTTTCCTTTCTTTCTGTTTTTAAATTTTATTATTATTCATTATTAGTCTTTGTACTGGGGATTGAACCCAGGGCCCTCACACCCAGCTGCATGCCCAGCCTTTTTTATCTTGAGACAGGGCTTTGCTAAGCCATTTAAACTGCCCAGGTTGGCCTCTGGACTTGTGATCGTCCTGCCTCAGCCTCTCTCGGGGCTGGGATTACAGGTGTGCACCACCATGCCTGGCTTCAATAAACTTCATTCTGCACAAATCTTCTCACTTGCAATGGGTAGGTAGTTCCCGACTCCATTCCACCTTCCCCAGAACGAGCGGAGAGAAGCTACCTAGGGGTTGCTGTTGTTCAAGATTAAAACAACCAGACCTCCAGATTCCTTCAGTGTTAACCCCCTTTTTATTCTGTCTCTGCCCCTCACATAACTACAGTTCAATGAGCGGCAAAGCCCTGAAACTGCGGCCCCCCACTTGGGGTGATTCCTGGAGAGGATTCTAAGTGTGTTCTCTGTTTTTGCCTTTCTGGTGTGAACACCCTTTTAATATTTGAGGGTCAGTGATTGGAAACTCAGCTCTTCCTGCCTGACAGCTGTCAATGTGAACTTCCGGTCAGACCCCCAAAGCCTTGGAGGCGCAGGAGCAGGAGAAGATAAGGGGGCTCTGTGCTCAACTCCCCTCTGCAGGCCCGGCCACTCTAATCCACTTCCCTACACCCCCAGCTCCTCTGCTCTCTCCAAGTCCCTCTTTATTCAGCTGGGATGAGATCCCCGGGGGAGGCCAAGCCCGGGCCAGCACAAAGCTCCTTTATGCCTGGCTGTGCTCCACTGGCCCCAGCTGCCCCGGCTCAGCTTTTCTTAGTGTTTTCCTGCCAGCTGACTTAGTTATTACAGTGAGGACAGAGGGAGGGCCCCGGAGAGCAGGCCTGCTGGGACAGCAGCAGCAACGTGCTGGGTCATTTTCCGGCCAGCAGCCCCAGGACCTGCCTTCTGGGGGCCCCCTTCCTGTCCTGGCAGGGGGAAGAGGCGGCTTCCCTGGCCAGGTCCTCCCCGCCCCCCACAGCCCAGGTCATTGCTAACAACCTGCTTACTGTAATCCCAGCACGAGGTAGGCTGAGGCAGGAAGATCGCCGCTGTGAGTTCAAGGTCAGCCTAGACTACATAGCGAGACCTTGTTTCAATCAATCAATCAATCAATCAATATGGACCCATTTAAACCTGGAAACGTTTCCCGTGAAAGGCAAGGAGTTGACACTGGAGTAGATGAAGGTTGAGCCGCCCATCTGAGGGACCCAAGGGACTTCTTGTTCCTGGAGGTCATGAAGCTGGCCAGCTGTCCCCCAGCCCAGCTGGCCTGGTCCCCGGCTGGAGGTCTGTTGGGTGCACAGATTTGAAACCTCCTTTACCCTGTTACAGGAGTGACCAGGAGTGACCAGAAGTCCACGGCGTGGACACAAAACATCTGCTTTGAGTTTTTAAAACATTTTGAATAAAACGCTTTCAATTTGTGATGAATCCTTGGAGTTTCCTTGTTTTTTTGTTTTTGGTATCGGGGATCGAACTCAGGTCCTTGCTCTTGCGGGGCAGGCGGCAGCACCACTGAGCTCAGTCCCCGGCCCTGGGGTTTCATTTTTGAGGTCCTACATTTCAGGGGAGAATGTGAAAGGGAACAGGGAGGACAGGGAGCAGCGGGAGGAGGAAACTGGCCTGGCTGCACCGTGGTCCCCTCCTTTGAGCTGAGCACAGGCAGTGACTGTCCCAGTGGGTGACATGTCAAGGCACAGGTGGCAGCGACGCACTTCCAGGGGCGATGCTGCTGGAGAAAAGCCATCCTCCCACCCTCCACTCCCTGTGCCGCTCTGTAATTAGAACCAGGTGAGTCCAGGTTTGGAAGCTGCTGCAGGTGGGGCTGTGAACATGGCTCCATCCTGTGTATTAAAATATTAAATGCAGTTCTATAGGTTGTTAAATCCCCACATGGCCCAAAATCTATCTGCTCTGACCCTTTCTCAAGGGCAGGGACCTCCTGGAACTTCCTAAAACCCAGCTGCTAGCTGGGTGAAGTGGCACAAGCCTATAATCCTAGTGCTCTGTGAGGCTGAGGCAGGAAGACTGCGCAGTAGAGCCTAGTCTGGAAACTCAGTGGCTTAGACCCTGTCTCAAAATTAAAAATAGAAAACTGGACTGGGGATGGAGCTCAGTGTGAAGGCCCAAGGTTCAGTCCCCAGGACCTCCCTGCCCCCAAAACCAGTTCCTGAATGGCTAAGTCTGGTGTGGCAGGGTGTGAAAGGCCCTGTCTCGAATTCTAGAGCCTGCAGTTAAAGTTGTTACCCTGTTACCCAGGACTGTAATGTGTGCTGGCGGAGCTACTTGGAAGGAGGTCTACCGTGGCAGCACCAAGGGTCTGATTCACTGAATCTGAGAGGGAGGTGATGGTGGGCTGCGGCATTAAACCATTCCTAGACATTGAAATCTGATTTATTAACATTGGCAATGGTTACAGGCCATCCTGCCAACAAAGTTTCTGAAATTGAAATCACATGAAACCTCCCTAGTTTCTGCTGGTGCCACATATGCCCTTTCCTTTCTAAAGCAGCAAATTCACTTAAGAATAATTAAGAAAAGATTGATGGGATTTTGGAATTGTAATGAAAAATATGATCTCATTAGTGAGTCATGAGTCAGGGCCAGGCCCTCTGTCAGATGTGCGCACTCTTCGTAATGAGAAGAGCCCTATGAGGGAGAGCTAATAATGGCATGGATTAAAAAATTAAAACAGCTTCCCTCTACCTTTTTTGGGCTGTGCTCAAGTTCTTCCCTTTGCAAAGATTCAGTAAGAGATCTTTTTTAAAAGGTATAGTAGCACACATCTGTAAGTAACCTCAGCACTTGGGAGGCTGAGGCAGGAGGATTGCAGCAAGTTTGAGACCAGCCTGGGCTACACAGTGAGTTCAAGGACAGCCTAGACTACATAATGACACTCTGTCTCCAAAAACAAAAATGATAGAAAACCAAGGTGGCGAAAAGAACTGAAAGAACCAAATAAAAGTGTCCTTCCTCTGAGTCCACTACGACTTCTCCCTCAGTTACTAGTTCAAGCTGAGGAATGCTATTGTAGCCAGATCTTCAAGATGGCGCAGACACCCCAGGTGAGTGGACTTTGGAAAGAGCCACAAGATGAGTCATGCAGTTTCCATATAACCTCTGATCCGAACCACAGAGTCAATACAGCAGAGATGCACAGCTCTCAAAGGGTCAGGGAGTTCAGAGTGGCACAGACAGAACCATAGCTTCACTCCGCCACTCCGGTCCAAGCAGCCCTGGACCCACTTTATTTGTCTATACCATAATTTATTCATTGATGGGCTGGGGGTGGAGCTCAGGGGTAGAGCACTTGCCCAGTGTATGCAAAGCCCTTGGTTGACCCCCAGAAAGGGTCTCACTGTGTAGCCCAGGCTGGCCTTGAAATCAGTGGCAACCCTCCTGCCTCAGCCTCCTGTGCTGGAATCACAGGAGTGCATCATTATACCTGACAATTGTTATTTTTATTTTAGTCCATGTTTTCAGTACATAATGATCATATTCCCTGTGGGAAGCTGGTTCATGTGCACAACACATCTCGATTCTTTTTCCATTCCCTTTCCCCTCCCTTCATCTCTTAGTCCCCTTCTCATTTGCAAAAGATCTATCTGCAGGTTTCCTATTATCTATCTTTTATTTTGCTTTATTTATGCCTTGGGTTTCTCATGTAAGAGAAACCATGTGACAGGGTTATCTTGATTTTTTTTTTTGTACCTGGGATTGAATTTGGGACCTTGTACTTTCAAGGCAGGCTCCGGAACCACTGAGCTAAATCCCCGGCCCTACCTTGATGTTTTAAGCTGCACTAGCATGGCTTCTTGCTTCCTTCCGCTTTCTGTGGCCCCTCACCCATCTCAGGGCCATGTGACATTTCTCAGCTCCCTAAGGTCTCAGACCAGCCTGCCCTCAGGTGGGGAAATGTGACAGATGGACCAACCTTAGGCTGAGGGATGCTTCATTCTTTACTGTGGCAAAATAAGGGACAGGCAGAGAAGGGGTGGGGGGGAATGTAAAAAGAACTGAGATGTGTTCTGTCCATGTGCCAACTTCCCACAGCACATGCAATCACTAGACTGCAAACATGGACTAAAAAGATTTTAAAAATTTAAAAAATTCATTATCAAGAAAAAAAAAAAGGGACAGATAGGGACATTCACTAGGTCACTATTGAGTCAGAAACTGTACTCATCATTTGACACTCCTTGTTGAATTTATCACCTTCTACAGCATTTCTAAGAGGTCAAGTTTATATTATTCTCATTATTCAGGTTAGAAAATAAAACCCAACATGCTATGCCTATAGTTATACTTTTTGAATGGATGGAAAAGCTGGAATTCATACTTTTATCTTTTCTGGCTTTAAGCCTGTTCTTATTCACTCTTTGTTAACAGTACTGGGGATTGAGTCCAGGTCCTCCTATGTGGAGCTACACCTTAGCCCTTTTTACATTATTAAATTTTTATTTTATTTTATATTTTTGTTTTTCAGACAGCTGGACTTGAACTCACTAGGTAGCCCAGGTTGGCCTTGAACCCTCAGCAATCCTCCTGTCTCAGCCTCCTGAGTGCTGGGATTATAGGTATGGGCCACCATGTCCAGCCCCTCTTACATTTTATTTGTTTGTTTGTTTGTTTGGTACCGAGGATCTAACTAAGGACCTTGTGCTTGCAAGGCAGGCGCTGGAACCACTGAGCTAAATCCCCAGCCCCCCTCTTACACTTTGAAACAGCATCTCCATAAATTGCCCAGGTTGGCCTTGAGTATGTGATCCTCCTGCTCAGCCTCCCGTGTAGCTGGGATTAAAGGAGTGCACCAGCACACGGGCCACGAATTTAGGTTGTTTGTTTTTTTCTTGTCTTTTCCTTATTAGTACATGTTGTGGCTTGTGTCTCCATGTCCCCCCAAAGTCTCATAGGTGGGGCTTTTCAGAGGTGGGTGGACCTAGAGTATGTGATGCTGGGATTAATTGTGTGATGCTAGGATCAAGGGTGTGTGATTACTAAATCAGTCCCCTGGTTAGTGTGGCGTAGTTGTGAGAGTGGATAATGGGAAGGCCCTCCCTGTGTGTGAGTGCCCCCCACCCTACAGGCAAGTAGCCTGGACAGAATATAAGGGATTGGGCCAGGGATTTAGCTCAGTGGTTTCCCTGCATGCTGTGCAAGCACAAGGACCCGAGTTTGATCCCTGGTATCAAAAAAAAAAAAAGATCAAGAATATAAGGGATTGGGCCTGGGATTTAGCTCAGCAGCACAGTGCCTGCCTTGCAAGCACAAGGTCCTGAGTTTGATCCCTGTACAAAAAGGGGGGGTGGCAGAAAGAGAGCTACTAGGGTCACTTGTTGCTGCCTGCTACTTCACTACTTTGTTGCCTTTTGCCTGCCACAAACTGTTTCTCCTCTGTGATGCCCCTCTGCCATGCCACTCTTTTGTGGATCCAGCAGACTATGAACTGACACCTCTACAAACTGTGAGTCAATTAAACCTTTCTTCCTTTAACTTTGGGTGTCAGGTATTTTGTCTCAGCAACGAGGAAAGTAACTAAGATAGAATTTGGTACCAGGAGTGAGGTGACCCTAACTTCCATTCCTGCAGGTTTGGACCGTTTGTCATTCTGCCTGGATTAGGTTGTTGTAGCTTCCCATTGACTGTAATGACAGGGCATGGGAATACTCAGAGGTACCCTAAGGGATCTCCTGCACTCCAAGTATATTCTTCCTTTACTCCATTGTGGAGTAATACTCCAATTTCCCCCTTGATAGTCCAGGTCAATCACCCCTGACAACACTGTGACTCCCTTTTTAGCTTGTTTCCTCAGAGGCATGAGGAGACCAAAATGACCAGGGAGAAGTCTTAGCTTCCAGTTCAATTTCCAGTTCAGTTTCATTGCTGTGCTTCCTGGGACAAGCTTTCCCCCATCCAGAACTAAGACTTCTAAGCCAGTAGAGCATAAGGTTGTGGGAACAGGAAGCAAAAATTTTGCTAATGGAGGTAATGGTGGGTGGTACCATTCCCACTTCCAACCCTGATTCCCATGAATCCTGACAATAGGAGACACAGTACCAGTGGATGCTGGTACAAGTATAGTGAATGCTGATTCAAAGCATACGCAGCCTTTTGAAGAACTCTGTCCCAGTCCTACAAGCTGTTGCCATATGGCTGGTGCTGAACTGTGTCTTCAAAAGACCATTCCTTTCTATCAATCCAGCTGGTTCTGTATGGTAAGGAACATGGTAAGACCAGTGAATTCCATGAACATGAGCCCATTGCCTTACTTCTTTGGCTGTAAATGTGTTCCTTTAAGACAAACATTGCTGTGTGGAATTCCATTACACTGGATAAGGCATTCTGTAAGTCCATGGGTGGTAGTTTTGGCAGAAGCATTACGTGCAGGGAAGGCAAATCCATATCCAGAATATGTGTCTATGCCAGTAAGGACAAAGCAAAGTCCCTTTCATGAAGGAAGTGGTCCAATATGATCAACCTGCCACAAGGGGAAGTGGTGCCATACCGGGGACTCAGTGTTAGTCTCTGCTGCTGGCATATTGGGCATTCAGCAGTGGCTGTAGCCAGACCAGCCTTGATGAGTGCTGAGCCCATGTGTAACCTCCACCCTTGCCACCATGGCCACTTTGTTCATGGGTCCATTGGGCAATGACAAGGTTGGCTGAAGAAGATTGGCCACTATCTACAGAATGGGTCATCTTACCCACTTGATTGTTAGTCCTCTTCTGCTGTGGTCACTTTTTGGTGAGTATTTACATGGGATACAAATATTTTTACATCTTTTCCCCATATAGAGAGAGGTCTATTTACATACCTCTTCCACAAATATTTTTGTCAACAATTTCCCAGTCATGTTCCCTCTAAGTTCCTGACCATCCCACCAGACCATTGGCTACAGCCCATGAACCAGCATACAGTCACACATCGGGCCATTTCTCCTTCCAGGAAAAATGTACCACCATGTGCACTGCCCAGAGTTCTGCCCACTGTGATTTCTCTTCACCATTGTTTTTCAGGGATATCTTGCAAAGGGGCTGTAATGCTGCAGCTGTCCACTTGCAGGTGGTGCCTGCCTAACAAGTAGAACTGTAAACCAAGCCCTAGCCTTCTCTTCCTGTCAGCTGATCAATCATATGGTACACTCCATGAGGCCTCAGGTTCATCCTGGGAAACAGAAGAAATATAGCAGAAGTAGAGCCATGGGCATCTGGGCAACTTCTTCATGTAACTTACTTATGCTCTCTGGACCTGCTCTGACTCAATCATGTATACACCATTTCCATTTAATGGTGGACTGTTGCTATGCACTTCAAACCTTATGACTCAGTCAGTGGGTCAGATATACCTGGCTCATGATGGGCAACTCGGGTCACAAGGTGACCTGTCATCCTATGGTCAAGCCACCAGTTTCCACTAAGGCCCAGTAGCAGGATAAGGGCTGTTTTACAAAGGGAGAGTAGTTTGTTTGCAGATGATGGCACAGACTTGCTCCAAAATCTTAAAGGTCTCCACTGTGATTCACTTATCGGGGCTGCCAGAGACACCCAATAGCATCTCTGCCTGCCACTCCCACTGCAAGTACCGTCGGATCTGCTCGGTCATATGGCCCCAGTGACTCCTTTTCTCATTGCTGAGACAGTATATGCTTGTGATACATAATAATCACATTCATTTTGAGGAACGGGTCCTTATACATAACCACATCTTAATCTTTAATTTCCTCTTTCCCTCCCTGCTCTCCCACTACTTCAAACTCTCAACTTTTATAGACTCTATTTTATAAACTGGAAGACATGGTCAAAACGGTAATCTGAATTATTAAAATATTATCACAGAGGGCCAGGGATTTAGCTCAGTGGCATTGTGCCTGCCTCGCAGGTGCAAGGTCCTGAGTTCAATCCCCGGTACCAAAAAAAAAAAAATATTATCACAGAAGTTAGGAACTAGGAAAAATACTGCTGGACATAGGGCAAGTTTGTTGCTCCTAAATTACATCGCAGCATCTCTTATGTACTTGGACTTAGTAATTGTGAAGTCAGGGAAACTGGAGCAAGCACTGGGTTGGGGAATGCCCGAGGCCTCTGGAGACCCAGTCAGTGCTCTCAGGATTGTACCAATCAGCCCCCGCTGCAGCTTTCACCAGGAGGAAGCTTGTCAAGGATCTCTCATTCTTCCTCCAGCAAAACAAATCCTCTGGGCCTCTGGAGAGAGAGTGGATTGCTGGGGAAAGAGACCAGGTCTTTGGGGCTTTCAAAGAACTTAATGGCAGCCAAAAAAATTCCATAATATGAAAGGGAAGTTCCTGGGGGAACTGATTGTTAGGATGATTACACTAAAGTTAAAAATCCCTTAGACAGTTGACTATTTCTGTTCTTGGAGCTAATCATAATAAACATATTTGTTTATAAAATTTTGGTCTAAGTACATATTTGCAGCACATAATGATTGCATTCATCAAGAGAAGTTGGCACAGGTAATCACACATCTTAATTCTTTTACTTCTCCTGTATTTTACGTATTTATTTTGGGTTTTTGAGGTAGAGTCTCACTATGTATTCCAGGCTGGCTTTGAACTCATGGCGACCATCCTGCCGCAGCCTCCCGAGTGCTGGGATCACAGGCTTGCGGCCTCTCCATCTATCCTCCCTCCACTCTCAAGGGGGTGGCAATATGAGTGAGCAGCAGATCTCGGCTTCAGACACTCATGAATGGTTTGCATTCTGTCCTGGCCCCGGATGCACGACCTGACAGACAGCAGGAACACATGTCCCAGATCGCTCATCTTCAAGACACCCTGGCTCACACCTCTGCCCAGCTCGGGATCCTAAAGTGGCTCACTTCTCTGGACACCACTGTCATCTCTCTGCACTCCAAGCCTGGCTAGACCTTGAGATGTTAGCCTAGTACCCCTTCCTCTTCTCCTACCGACCAGTCCTGAACACCTTTTCTGCTCCTGGATCAGCACCCTGCAGACCTGGTCTCCAGCTGGGGTGGGGGGACTCCTTGTCTCAGCCTCTGTCCCCTCCCTGGGCCCTGTCCAGTGACAGACACCCTCGCTGTGCACCTCCTAGAACCTGACTCTGTGCCGGCTTCAGAGGTTCCAGAGCTAAAGGAATTTGGGAAATGTTGCCAAGGAGCCAGCGGGAGACTGTGACCATCATGATGTAACTGGCCCAGGTCCACAGAAGGGAGATGTGATGGGGGGAGGCACTCATGGAGCCAGTGCCCTGATGTCCACTTTGGGTTAAGGTACTAAAGGTCTTTCTGGAAGCATTTTGGAGGGTGGGGAGTGGGAAAGAAGATGGAAAGCTGTTTGAGCACGTCTCCCGGGATATCTCAACTGGAATTAGCAAATTAGAGTTCAGCTGGGCATGTGCCGCATGCCTGTGATCCCAGCACCCTGGGAGGCTGAGGCAGGAGGATTGAAAGTTTGAGCTCAGCCTGGGAAACCCAGTGACTTAGTGAGACCTGTCTCAAAATTAAAAATCAAAAAGGGTTGGGGATGGTGCTCAGTGTAAGGCCTGGGTTCAAGCCCCAGGTGCCCCCAGAAAACAATATTATAGCTCTACCAAAATATTCTACCAGCAATGTGATTGGAGTCTCTTTCTCGAGACAGCACCCATTTCAGGATAGAGTTGGAATGCTCAGTTACGAGGCACTGGAGCGGGACTGGAGCCCAAGCACTCACAGAGCTCCTCAGATTGATCAGCATCTGGCCGTTGGTGCAGGGGCTGGGAGCCAAGACAGGAATGGGAGGACAGGGAAATTCCAGGACTCGGGAAACTGAGCAAGGAAATGCAAGCAGTCCTGGCCAGGGCCTGAGTGTCCTCAGCTGGGCAGGTGACCACCTGGGATGGCAACAAAGGCGGGCTGGGCCGGAGGAGGAGGGGAACCATGGCCCTGGGGGAGGGTGACTTCCTCACAGAGGGCCCCGGCGGCTCAGCACAGGGCCGGCTGCAGCCTCATTTACCAGCCTAGGGTGGCCCTGGGGAGCCAGGGCTCTGGGCCACAGGGGTGACAGTGGGGACATGGGGACGATTTATTTACATTGTACTCCCAGGGGACGGCTGGGAGGGGTGCTCTGGGGTGTGGGGACCATGATGGGTGGGGCCGGCCCAGTTTTTAACCTTTTCCTCCCTCACAGAGGCCCTGGCGCTTTTCTGCCCCATTGGCAGCCTAATTTGTGGGTTCTAAACCAGTTGCCCCATTTGGTGTGCCACAGGGACAGCTGTCAAAAGTGCTTCCCAGTATGGGATTTCTGGAAACCCACCCCCTGGAGACGGTGTCCACATGCTGGATACTATCATGTAAGAAATAGTCAGGAATTGAATTCAGATCTGTCCAGAAGATATGTTCCTGATCCTTGGAGAAAATGATTGTTTGAAATGGCACAGGATTATCAAATCAATTGTTTAAATTATAAACTGAATATCTGTATTATAAATGAGAAAAAAAAAAAAGAAATAGCCAGGCGTGGTGGTGCACGCCTATAATCCCAGACTCTGAGAGACTGAGGCAGGAGGTTCACAAGTTCAAGCCCAGTGGTGCAATTTAGTGACTTCCTGAGGTCCTGTCTTAAAAAATAAAAATAAAAGGGCCAAGGATTTAGCTCAGTGGCACCGTGACTGCCTTTGAAGTGCAAGGTCCTGAGTTCGAACCCTGATACCAAAAATAAATAAATAAATAAAAATTTAAAAGGACAGCTCAGTGCAAAGACCCTGGCTTCAATCCCCAGTACTGAAGGGGGAAAAAAAGTGCTAGCTATCATAGTTGGGGCTGTGAAAGATAGACAGGGTGGGTTGCTGAGTACCAGCACCCTGCCCAGGAGGGACAGTGGTTATCCTGACCAAGATAGGCACAGAATGGCACCCAGGGCCAGCGTCACTACACTCCTGCTCAGCCAGCCTCAGGGCCTGCACAGCAGGACCTGGTTGGCTCACATGGCTTTGTGTTCCAGGCCAAGACTGAAATCACTGCGTTTCAGCAGCAAAGGAAGGAGTCATGCTGGAAGATCAGGGAGAAAGACCTGGGACAGCACAGGGGGACATGGGGACCAGAGCACAGGGCCAAGACCAGCACCAGTGCCCTCTGGGAGGGGGTTGTCTGGGGCCAGCAGCCCTCACAGGTAGGGCCTGGAAGCTCACAGGCTTGTGCCACCCAAGAGATCCAGCAACCCTGCTCTGCGTGTACCACCTCTGCTGGGGTTCAGTCCCTCCCCACCAGCAAAATGCTCCTTCTCAGAGTAGGCCTCAGTTTACTTTCTGGTAAGGCTGACCCTTTGGAATAAGAGCGATTGTATTTTTCCTACAGCATTGCTTTTCTAATAGTTGTTTGTTTTTTTTTTACTTGAAACCAGAGCCTTTGGATGGTCCTCAACCCTTTGTATTTATTTTGAAACAGGACAGGTCTCGCTAAGTCACTAGCTGCCCAAGCTGGGCTTGAAGTTGAAATCCTCCTGCCTCAGCTTCCCAGAGTGCTGAGATGACAAATATGAGCCACCAGGCCTGGCTTGAATTATTTTTTTTTCAAAATGTTTATTCTTGAATTATTATTATTATTATTTTAAATTTTTTTGGTACTGGGGATTGAACTCAGGACCTTACACTTGTGAGCCAGGTGCCGAAACCACTGAGCTAAATCCCCGGCCCTTGAATTATTTTTTTAAAAAGATGTTCTCACACTGTTTTAAGTTCACAGCAAAATTGGGAAGAAGCTACCGAGGTTTCTCTACAACTGCATCCTCTCCATTATCAACCCTCCCAAAGTGATAGGTACATTGTCACCTTGATGGACTGACACAGACATCTCTGTCCCCTAAAGTCCATTTTCTCAGTTAAATGAGCAGGTAAACAGAGGCTTAGTTTCAAAGACACTCAAGAGTTGGTATAGTAGAGTTGCTGTGAAGTAGAGAAGTTAGAGCTGGCGTGGTGGTGCACACTAGCCTGTAATCTTAGCACTCAGGAGGCTGAGGCAGGAGGATCACTGCTAGTTTGAGGCTAGCCTGAGTTACATAGCAAGACCTTGTCTCAACAAACAAACAATCAAAAAACCAAAGAAAAAAAATAGAGGAGTTAGAAAATAGCTGGGCATGATGGGACACACCTGATTCCAGCACACTGAGAGGCGGAGGCAGGAAGATCAAAAGTTCCAGCCCAACCTGGGCAACTTAGTGAGACTCTGTCTCAAAATAAAAAAGGGTTGGGGGTGCAGGTCAATGCTGGTTTGATCCTCAGGACTGGGAAAAACATGTAGAAAATAATACACATCTCTGGTAATACAGATTGGTTCAATGAATCAGGACACATTCCTCAAGTAGGATACCAGGCAGTTAGGAGAAAGATGTGCAAAATATTTTGTTTGTTTGTTTATTTTAAAATAAGGTCTTGCCATGTAGCCCAGGCTGGTCTGGAACTCAAATTCGACCTGCCTCAGCCTCCTGAATGCTAGGATTACAGGCATACATCAGCATGCCTCACCAAAAGAAATTTTCTTTTTTTTTTGGTACCGGGGATCAAACTCAGGTCCTTGTGCTAGCGAGGAAAGTGGCAGAACCACTGAGCTAAATCCCCGGCCCTCACCAAAAGAAATTTTATTAAACAGCAATATGCTTGTGAAGTAAGTAAAAGAAAAGGAAAAAGAAAAGAAGCCAGATTTCAATATCAGAATCAACCACTATTTATTTATTTAGGCTTTTTTGAGACAGGGTCTCCCTATATAGTTCAGGCTGACCCTGAACTCATGGCAGTCCTCCCGCCTCAGCTTCCCTGATGCTGGGTGTACAGCCCTATTTTCTTGTTTTATAACTACGAAAACTATTTATTTATTTTATTTTATTGCTATTTATTTACAAAAAATTATATATACACTGAGATATGATTCTAAAGATATATGCTAAGTTTTGACTAGTGATTATCTTTTAGTAATGGAGTAATGGTGGTTTCAATATTCTTCTTTTTTGTACCAGGGATTGAAACAATTTTCTTCTTTTAAAGAGAGAAAATTGAAGGAAAAAATGGAAACAGCTTTTGTATATAAGGAGGGATAGAGAAAAAAAGAAGAAGCAAGATATATCATGTACCGGTACAAATTCCCTATGATGAATGCAATCATTATGTACATCTAAAATGTACCCATAAATGTTTTGTTAAAAATATTATTTTTCCTTTTTTAGTCTACAGTATTTAAGTTTCTTTCTAAATTCAACACAACAAATTAGTGATAGTAAAAATTATTTATATCTAAAAATAGGAAGGCGTACACAGGCAGAAAATCTCAAAAGGAAGACCCTGTGGGACAGTACCCTGAGACAGAAAAAAGCCCCTCTCTCGGGGCCCTTGTCAGGAGCCCACAGGGTGGGGCGGCTTGGAAAATGATGATTATGGTTTCTGCTGCTAACAAAACTCCCACCAGACTGCAGGGTAATTTTCGTGTAAAGGAGAGAGTTGTTGGCGAGGGAGTCACAGTAGGGAAAGTTTTCCACGATCCTTCCGCGTGTCCCTCAGCCCCACGCCTGGGTGTGGACTCAGAGCTCTCAGCCTGGAAGTCAGGCCTGATCCCGTCTCAGCCGGCGATTTCCACAGAGGCCAGGACATTCTCATCTGAGCTCACCACCCGGTGTCCCCAGGACACTCTCTCCCTCTCCTCCCCTTTCCTTCTCCCTTTCTCTTTGTGTTTTAAAATTCAAATGTAGTAATTCACTCTTCACAGTACTTCATTCTTCAGACAATGACATCTCAGAAGCCTCAGTCTTACAGAATCTTATTTTTGTTTATTTATTCCAATAGGGATTGAACCAGGGTGTTTGCTGCATCTCCAGATACCCCACCCCACCCCCCTTTTTTGAGACAGGGTCTCATTAAGTTGCCCAAGCTAGGCTCAAATTCCTGTGGTCTTCCTGCCTCAGCCTCCCCAAGTCCTGGCATTCCAGGTGTGTGCCACCATGCTCAGATTATTTTGACTTTTGGTGCTGGGGGTTGAACCCAGGGCCTTCCTCATGCTACGACCAAGACCGCATCATTGAAAATGAGTGCGTCCGGGTGTGTGACTTGGATGGCATCTGTGTTGTGGCAGAGCCCATGTCAGGTTGTGTGTGAAGTGAGCAAAGCCTCAGCACAAGGACAGGGCCAGCCAGGGCACAGGTGTGTATGGGGACAGCCAGGGGCTGACAGAGGTCGAGGTGGTAGACTGAAGAATAGAGGGCTTTATCTGTTTAGTTGTTTGAGACAGGGTCTCACTAGGTAGGCCAGGCTGACCTTGAACACAGGGCCATCCTCCTGCCTCAGCCTCTGAGTGCTGGGATGGAAGGTGTGTACCACCATGCCCTGCTGGCACCCCGGGTGGTTCAGTAGCCATTCTGTCCCAAATGGTTTGCCATCCCTGCATCTGGTGCCCTTTCAAGTGCTGACCAAGCCTGTCTTGTGCTCCCTTCCCCTTCCCCCCTTCCCTAGCTTGCCCTCTGCAGCTGGCTTGGCTCCAGTCTACGCAGTTATTGACCGCCTACTGTGTGCAGAAGGACAGGCATCCAGATGTGGCTAAAGAGGTACTGCAGCCCGAGGCTCCTGATGCTAAGAAGTCTCTGCCCTGAGCTAGGGCTGAAGGGCTGCTAGGCAGCAAGTGCTGAGCATCCACAGGGAGAAAGGCAGGAGCTTCGGTAAGGGAGATTCTTGCACACTGGTGCTTCTTTTGCTTGTTTAGAGGTCAGGTCCCTACATTGGCCAGGCTGCCCTTGAGCCTGTGATCCTCCTGCCTCAGCCTTCTATAGCTGGGATTACACTCGCACCAACATGTGGAGCAGCACGAGCCATCCCAGTGGTTCCTAAGGGCTGTCTGGGATGGTGATGTTCAATCTGAGCTCAGGACAAGCACTGCAGGCAGAGCTGCTGGAGGGTGAACAGCAAGGACTCAAGGCGAAGGAAGCCAGAAGTCAGGCTGCTGAGCTTTGCGATCTGGGGCAGGGAGTGTAGACTTCACTCCAGGTGGAGTTGGAAGTTGTGGATGGTGTAAGTGCAGCTGTAACAAGTTCTGACTGACACTGTGAAAAGGAAAGTGATGAGAGCAGTGAGGAAGGAGCGTTTCAAAATGTTGGGCATCCCAGCACCTGGGAGGCTGAGGCAGGAGGGTCACCATGAGTTCAAGGGCAGCCTGGGCTACACAGTGAGACCTGTATCAAACAAACAAACAACAAACCTAAGAAAAACAGATTGTTGATGGGTGTATTTTAGGAACCTTCTGTGGTTAACAATATTATGAGACTCTTCTAAGGTTTTACATGGTGACACAAATGACATAATAGTGACAACACAATGCTCCAGCTGGCTTGAGTGTTCCATACTCTGTGAACTTTGTTTCTAGCGTGCACTTTCTCCTCATAAGATGGGTTTTGGGTTCCTTCTCCCTACTATAAGAAGGAGGAAGCCACACCACCAGGTGACATAGTTTATTCAGAGCCAGGTGAACAGCAAGGGCAGCAGCTGGGATCTTAACTCAGCTCTGGTTCCAGTGCCAACGGCAGTGTCTCCTGATGGCACGGGTGCCCCTCACTTCCCTTCCCCAGGTCATCCATTCTGTAGACCAAGGCCAGACTGTATCTCCTTCATGAATGCTCAAGATGCTCCTGTTGCCTACAGGAGCCAGTAAGGGCCAAACTCTTTCAGCTACTCAAGGGTCAGCATTGCCAAGACTCTGGCAAAGCCAGGCATGAGACCCCCAGTGAACATGTTGTAGAGGGTTGGCTGTGAACTTCCAAAGAACCCACATCAAGCCTTGTGAATACTTTCTGCCCTCATCCACATGAAGCGTTAAAGGCAAAATTTCAACGGTTGTTTTTTTTTTTTTTTTCCAGTACCATCAAACTCAGGACCTTGCACTTGCCAGGCAGGCACTGGTACCATTGAGTTAAATCACCAGCCCAGGAAGCATTTCAAATAAAAGGAATACCAATGATATTTTCACATCCTAAATTACTAAGGGTGGCTAATGTACAAGTAAATTCATTTTGCCATCTGTTGCTTGCTAAAAATCTTAGTATATCTTTTCAAGGAAATCATAATGAGACAGTCTAAAAAAAAATGAAAGAAAAAAATATTACGCTTTCTGGATATGTCTACTAATTAGTTCTTGTCTGAGTCCAGTTGTTTTGCTGAGACAGAGTCTCATATGTAGTTTAGGCTGATCTTGCACTCTCTATGTACCCAGGCTGACCTTGAACTTGCAGAGATCCTCCTGCCTCAGCCTTCCAAGTGTTGGGATTACAGGTGTGCACCACCATGCTTGGCTGAGTCTAGTTGTTTTAGGATGGCTCTGCTTGTGTGATATAGGATAGCATTACTATTTGAAAAAACCTGCGTTATTTAATTATGTGTTTACTTATAGTAGTATGGGGCTTGGACTCAGGGCCACATCTCCAGCTCCCCTCCTCTTTTTATTTTGAGACAGGATCTCATTAAATCGAGAAATTGCCCAGACTGGGCTCAAACATGCAATCCTCCTGCCTTAGCCTCCCCCAGTGTCAGGAGGACAGGTGGGTACCACCACACTCAGCTGACGAGCCTGCTGTAAATACTCTTCCTGTTGACCGAGAGGTATGAGGAAGTAAGGGGTGCTGCATTCCGGTTCCATCCCAACCTTCTCTTGAGCACCCTCTGGTGTACAAGAAGTCAGCATTTTTATGCAGCTAAAGGAAACTGATGGTGTGAAGGACTGTTGTGGGTCTCCTCTGGGAGAGGGCTACTTTTTCTCCTTCTTCTTGGTGCAGCGAATGGAACCCAGGGCCTTGTGTGAACAGGGCAAGCGGCAGCCCCAGCCCAGGGCTACTTTGCATTTACTTGTTTTGGGGGTAGGAGGTTTCTGAGATGGGGTTCTCTATGTAGTTCAGGCTGGGCTTGAACTCACTATGTAGCCCAGACTGGCCTGGGATTCGAAGTGATCTTCCTGCCTCAGCCTCCCAGCTGCTGAGATGACAGGCATGTGCTACCATGCCCAGCTTTCTTTATTTAGTTATTTTGTTCAAGTTTAAAGTGAGGAAGGGAGACCAAACTGTGTCTACCTGATAGTGGGGGGGCTGCACCCTGAATGTCATGTGTTCTCTCTGAACCAGGCACTGGACCAGCAGGTCCCCTCTCAGCACAGTCCTGTCCTTGATGCACTGGGTGTCCTGCATCAGAGAGGAAGCTAGGTCTCCTTCCGACTTCCTAGTTCTGTGACTCTGGTCCTGGCCACCAGAACATCATCAGCCATGGTCAAGCCTGACTTCTCGGGTGTGTCCCTATCTGTAAGTAGCAGGTTGGGCAGGTCACCAAGGCGGTGGCCCTGTGGAACAGGGCAGGCACAGACCCTCGAGGTGGGGAAGTCACTTCCTGCGGGTGATTTCCAGATGCCTGCCGTGTGTTGGGTGTGAAAACCACGGCCACAGGACACGGCACACAGGAGAGGCTGGGCAGCTTCGGCAGGCTCAGCACGCAGTAGTGCTCAGCCTCCCCTTCCCTGCCCCACAGCTGGGGGTGCAGGGGGTTCACGGGGTTCACAGAGTAAAGTGCAGTGGCCCCAGGGCTCAGTTCTAATTACTCTAGCTGTCTGTGGGCCTTTGAAAGTCCCCGCACCCTGACCCTGGGGCCCAGGCACCCCCGCCCTAACCAGCTCTGTGCCCAGGGCCAGTCGCCTCTGGGCTTCACTTTCCTCTGCAGTGCGGAGGCTCCTGACTCAGCCTCCCCTGGGCTGGGCCCCACTCTGCCCCACACCCATCTGGCCCTCCCATCCCTGGCAGGCCCTGGGGCTGCCCTGGGTGAGTCTGTCCTTTGCCCCCTCCCAGGGACCCATCAGTGTCCCCTTCGCCCTGCTGACCCTACAGGCCGCTGCTCTCACAGCAGGAAAGCACTGACCGGTTAATGAGGCACTTGGTGCCTCTCATGGCTGGAGTGGAGCCTGGCTGGGCCGGGCCGGGAGGGCGGACAGAGACTGTGCCTATGTGCAGACTCCAAACCCCACAGGCCTGAGTGGCTCCTTAGCTGTCTGTCCCCTGCTCTCAACTCCCAGTCCCAACTTGTCCCTCTCATGTGGATTTTCTACACAGCTAAATGTTCTACAGTGAAAATTCATTTGAAGCTCTTTCTTGTTTAATTTTTTTTTTTCTGGCTACTGGGGATTGAACTCAGAGCCTTTGGACGGAGCCACATCTCCAACCCTTTTCAGCGTCTCACTAAGTCATTAAGTTGCCCATGCTCAACTGAAACTTGCCATCCTCCTGCCTCAGATCCCCTGAGTGGTGGGATTACAGGCGTGCACCACCGTATTCAGTTTAGTATGTTCTGTGAAGTGCAAAGTCATTAATTTCCATGATGCCTAAGTTATATGTATGGATGTGTATTTGGTTGTCTTTTCTTCCTTCTTCCTTCTTCTTCCCCTTTTTCTTTTTTTTGTTCCAGTGATTACAAACAGGCCCTTGAGCAACGTAGTTTTTGGTTTTCTATGTAAGAAATCTTTGACTAAATCAAGATTAGTGGATTTTCTCCTGGAAGATTTATACTTTTAAGTATATTTTGAGATAATTTTGTGTAGGGTGTGAGACACAGATCTGGATTATTCTTTTTAAATTTATTTTCTTGAGACAGGGTCTCTCTATGTAGCCCAGGTGGGCCTGGAACTGAAGCTCCTCTTGCCTCAGCCTCCTGAGTGCTGTTGGTACAGGTGGGTACCACCATGCCAGCCTCTGATTCTTCTTTTTTCATGTGATACTCAAGAGTTTTACCACCATATGTTGAAAAGATCATCCTCTGGCTAAGCTGTCTTTGAAGGTTTGTTGGAAATCATTTGATGTCTGTACATACACACGACTGATGTGTGTGTGTGTTTATACCCAGATCACATTTTCTCCATAGCTGTAGCTGTACAGGTAATGCAATTCCTCAAACTTCTTTGAGGTTGTTTAAGCTATGCTAGTTTCTCTGCATTTCCATAAACATTTTAAAATCAGCTTGCCAAGTTCCACAGAAGAGCCTGCTGGATTTTTTTTTTTTTTTTTTTTTTTGAGATAAGGTCTTGTAGTGTAGTTTGAGGCTGGCCCTGAACTCACAGCAATACTCCTGCATCAGCCCCCTGAATGGAATTTTTTTTTGTATATCCTTTTATTGGTACATTTTTAGGTGTACAATAAAAATATGTCACTAACTTTTTTTTTTTTTTCTTTTTCTTTCTTTTTTTGGTACCGGGTATCGAACTCGGGTCCTTGTTGTTTCTGCAGCAGGCTGAGTGGAATTTTGATTGAGATTGTATTGAATCTAACAATTTGAATTTTCCAGTTGGTAAACAAATATATTTGTTTGTTTGTTTATTTTGGGAGGGAGTCTTTTTTTTTCTTTTTTGGCATCAGGAATTGAACTTGGCCTCGAGCTTGCTAGGCAGGTGCTACGCCACTGAGCTACATTCCCTATATTTCTTCATTTACTAAGGTTTTCTCTGATTTCTCTCAGCAGTGTTTTGTTAGTTTTAAGGATACATCCTCTGTAGGGCAGGTGCGGTGCCGCTGAGCTAAATCCCCAGCCCTGTGGGGTTTTTTGGTACTAGGGATCGAACTCGGGACCTTGTGCTTATGAGGCAGGCGGCAGAACCACTGAGCTAAGTCCCCGGCCCAAGCATACATCCTTTGTCATAGCTCACCCTAAGTATTTCACATGGCTTTGTTTGCTTTTTGCAGTACTGTGGATCGAACTCAGGACCTTGTGCATATTTCATGCTTTGATGCTTCTTAAACATTATTATTTAAAAATTTTCAATTCCTATTGTTCATCATTTAAATTTTGGCTGGTTCCAGTAGTTCTTTGTTTCGTTTCTTTGTTGTTATTGGTACTGGGGATCAAACTCAGGACCTTAGGCTTGCCAAGCAGGCGTGGTACCACTGAGCTAAATCCCTGGCCCCAGTTTTTGTTTCTTTTTCTGTAGATTACATTTGATTTTCTTTCTTTCTTTTTTTTTTTTGGTACCAGGGATTGAACTCGGGTCCTTGCGCTCACACAGCAGGCAGCGAAACCACTGAGCTAAATCCCCAGCCCTACATTTGATTTTCTACATAGATGATCATGTCATCTACAAATATAGATAGTTTTATTTTTTCCTTATTTTCAGGCTTTATTGCTGTGGCTGGAACATCCAGCTGAACAGACCTGGTTGAATTGTTGAATAGACCTGGTGAAAACAAGTATCTTTGCTTTGTTTGTTTTGTTGAGACAGGGTCTTGCTATGTAGCCCAGGTTTGCAGTGATCCTCCTGCTTCTGACTCCTGAGTACTGGGATTCCAGGCGTACACCACTGCTCCTGGCTTGATGATTTTTTTCTTGAGTCTGCTAATAGAGTTAATTATGTTTACCTGTAAATGTTAAATCAACTTTGCATTCATGACATACACCCTACTTGGTGATGATGTATATAACCTTTTTCAGATACTGGTGTATGTCATACATCATTAAGAATTTTTTGCATCTGTGCTCCTGAGGAACATTGGTTGGTAGTCTTCCTTCTTGTGGTGTCTTTGGTTCTGGTAACGGAGTAATGCTGTTCTCACAGAATGAAGTGAAAAATATTCCTGCCTTTTGGATTCTCTGGAAAAACTAGTGTAGAATTATCACTACCTATTTTCAACATTTCAAAGAATTTAAAGTGAATTCTTACAAGTATAGAGAAAAACTGAAAGACTAAAATGGGTCAAAAAGAGTACTGGGTGTACCCTCTCTAACTCATCCAGCCATCTCAACTTTCTTGGATTGACTTTTTTTGTTTTTTATTTTTGTTTGTTTGTTTGTTTGTTTTTGGTACTGGGGATTGAACTTGGGTCCTTGTGCTTGCATAGCAGGCAGCGAAACCACTGAGCTAAATCCCTGGGCCTTGTTTTTTATTTTTGTTGTTGTTTTTTGGGGGGGGTTTTTTGGTACCAGGGATTGAACTCAGGATCTTTTGCTTTTGAGGCAGGCAGCAGAACCACTGAGCTAAATCCCCAGCCCTGTTTTTGATTTTTGAAACAAGCACTCAATGTTTAATTCATGCTGGCCTTGAATTCACTGTGTAGCCCAGGCTGGCCTCAAACTTACATTGACTATCCTGCCTCTGCCTACCAAATCCTGAGATTACAAGCATGACACACCAGGACTGTCTCTTTGAACTGTTTAACGGAAAACAATAGAAAAACAATAAATAAATCTTGCCCCAAGAAATACAAATAAACTGTCTGGTGGAATGCAATTTCTCATTGCCCTGTGACCAGATATCTTGCATATATTATAAAATCATTTTATATAATTGTGTGTTTTTTGTTGTTGTTTTGTTTTTGTGATGCTGGAGATTGAACCCAGGGCTACCCTGAGCTATAATCGTAGCCCTTTTTCTTTTGAGTCAGGGTCTTTCTCAGTTGCCCAAGATGGACTTAAACTTGCAATCCCCCTGCCTCAGGCCCCCAGAGTGCTGGGCTTGCAAGTGTGTGTCACCACGCCTACTTATATCATTGCCTGTGTTTTGAATTATTTATTTATTTATTTATTTATTTGAGATAAGTTCTCGATTTGTAGTTCAGGCTGGCCCTGAACTCACTTTGTAGCCCAGGTTAGGTTCAAACTTGCAGCGATCCTCCTGTCTCTGTCTCCTGAGTGCTGGGATTATAGGCATGTGCCACCTAGCCTGGTGTGTTTTGAATTTTTAAAGACATTTTTCTTTTTGGTTGACACAGATATTGTACATATTTATGGGCTACAGGATACAATGTTTAAAGGTCAGATAAGGACAATCAGCACACCTATCACTCAGATACTTCTCATTTTGAATTAAGGATCTTTGTTTAGTGCATATTGCTATGCAGATTAATGGGTTTCATTTGGTCAGATTTGTCCACATACACAACATACTTCTATCATTGTCACTGAATTATCTTTTGTAAGAATTGTAACATTATACTTTTTTTTTTTTAGGCAGGGTCTTGCTATGTAGTTCACGCTGGCCTTATACTATGTAGCCCAGGCTAGCTTCAAATTCATGGCAATCCTCCTGCCTCAGCCTCCAGAGTGCTGGGACTACAGGCGTACGCCACCACACCTGGCCATCGTACTGGTTTTCCCATTAGTTAATGAGTTAAATAAAATCCTAGGCACGAGTACATTTTATATTTGCACAGGAATCATCATTTTACCTTAAAACTATCCTCCAACACAGGAATTGGGAGAATTCTTAGTATCTCCTGTGTTTGATCCAAGGATTAGCAGGTTGGTTAGCTGCTGAAAACACAGAAGAGGACACTCAGACCAGGCAGTGGAGAAGAGAGAGAGGACTGGAATAGAAACAAGTATTGTAGGGCCGGGGATTTAGCTCAGTGGTTCCGGTGCCTGCCTCACAAGCACAAGCTCCCAAGTTCAATCCCCGGTAACAACAATAACAAAAAGAAACAGGTATTGCATCAGATCCTTTCTAAGGTCCTTTGCCCATCTAATCATCCAGTCCAACCCAGCGGTTTCATGAGGCTCGGCGCATACTGTGGTTCGCAGCACTCCATTTCACAATGTATTACACAGGACAGCAAAGTCTGCACCCTGCAGACACCCACAGCTGAGGGCTTATTTTCTGTGTCTCATGGCAAGCAAATGACTTCTTCCTACCTCTCATTCCCTTACTTTGACCAATAGTGCAAATTTTGTAATCTGTGAAATCTAGGAAACGTGAAGAAGCTGACTTGAATTTAGATTTTGCTCCACTAAAGAATAAGCATGTTAAAATTAATTTTGCCAGGCACTTTAATCCCAGTGCTTGAGAGGCTGAGACAGAAGCATCTCTGTGAGTTCGTGTTCCCCAGCCACTTCCTTATTCTACTACATTCCCTGTTGCCTCCTGCAGCAGCACCAGGACTCAGTCAAGGCAAGTGCAGGTCACAGCGCACTGTGCAGGTCATAGAGCAATGTGCAGGACACGGTCCTGAGTGGGAAGTCACACATGAGTTAGAATGAGCTGTGCTTGCAGGTACTGTTCAGTCTTTGGGAAACCTCACTCCCTGAGGCCAAGGTTCCAGCCTCCAGGGGAGGGGCACTGAGGGCTGTTCAGCAGGCAATGGGACAGGTGAGCTTATAAAGGTCACTTTTCTCTAGCGAGAAATGACCGTTATGGTTCACTGTCTGTTCCTAACAGATGAGGTCATGTATACATTCTTTGAACTTTTAGTGGGCCTCTCTCCTTAACTTTAAAATGAAATTAGAAGCTGGGTATGCTGGCACTCACCTGTAATCCCAGGGTTCCGAAGGCTGAGGCAGGAGGATTGGCAAGAGGTCAAGGCAACCCTGGGCTACATAGTAAGTTCAAGTCCAGCCTGAACTATATAGCAAGACCCTGTTTCAAAAAGATAAATAAGTAAATAAATAAATAAAGTGAAATTAGATTTGGTGTTTAAATTCTCTTCCAATCTCAAGTTTAAAGAATTTTGCCGGGTGTGGTGGTGCATGCCTGTAATCTCAGCACTCTGGGAGGCTGAAGCAGGAGGATTGCAAGTTCAAGCCCAGCCTGGACAACTTAGTGATTTAGTGAGGCCTTGTCTCAAAATAAAAAATAAAAAAGGACTGGGATGTATCTCAATGTGAAGGCCCTGGGCCCAATTCCCAGTACTGCAAAAAGAAAAAACAAAAAAAGATACAGAGGGAAATGAGAAGTATAGAATTATTTCACATGTCTATCACTCTCTCCATTTACCTCACAAGGACTTCAGGTGCACAGTGCATTCTGCAGGCCACAGGGGCAAGTGCAGGCCGCAGCCCTGCAGTCCAGAAAGCCCTGGCGACCCCTCTCCTGCTGGTGGTGTAGTGTGGGAGGTGAGAACACTGCCTTTGAGTTTGGGTCTTCCTAGCCAGTCCCAGAGCAACTGCTCAGCAATTAATTAATTAATTAATTAACAATCAGCGCACGGCCTCCAGTGGGGAAGCAGGGCTGAGCTTCCAATGCTAATAGCTGGCCCCTTTATAGCGCTTTAGGGCTCCCAGCCGGGCTGGCACGAAGACAGTGCAGGAGGCTGGGAGTCTCATTTGTACCCGAGTGCTTGCCAGCTTCTATCTAGTGAGATTAATTAAAACCTTTACAAGTGCAAGTTGGAGCCATAAAATATTAACATCCGCGTCACTGGTGATCTGTTAATGCACAGAAATAGCCCCGGGCTGTTCAAGGAGATGGGGGCTTTGCCTGGCGTGGTGGGGAGCACTGGTTCCCCACGCTTTGAAGTAGAAGCTCCTTGGTGGGGTGGCCAGAGCAGCTTACGTCGGGTGTCGCAGCCCCTGACACCGTCACCAAGTCACTGAGTGCTCTCTTTGGGACGGACGGTTCGTCTCGGCGTCTTTCCTGTTCTACTTCTCAGCATTCTTAGCTAGCCAATGCATGAAACTCTAGAGGGAAAGGGCCACCTCTTCGGGGACAAGGTGTGTAGTTCCAGGGACAAGGACAAGTTCAGGTATTAGGCTGATGTTTCTCCCACTCACCGTTGCACTATCAGGAGTTTACATGAAAAGAAATATACAAGGTTAGAATTTTTTACAATTTTGTTTTTTGGGACAGGTTCTTGCTATGTTGTCCAAGCTGGCTCTGAACTTGCCATGAACCCCAGGCTAGCTTTGAACTTGAGATCCTCCTGCCTCAGCCTCCTGAGTGCTAAGATTACAGGCATCCACCACCACACCCAGGATAATACTAGAATTTTAGAACTTTAAGATGTTGAAAGGTTCCACATGTGTCTCTGACACAGAACTCATACAGTGCCAAGGAGTAGAACCCATGAGGTACTTCCTGCTACCAGCCCAGGCTGTCTTCTAAAGGACAGTAGCACGTGGGAACATCAGAACCAATGAGGCTTGGGCCAGGGATTTAGCTCAGTGGTTTCACCACCTGCTGCACAAGCGCAAGGACCCGAGTTCGATCCTTGGTACCAAAAAAAAAAAAGAACCAATGAGGCTAATGTGGACCATGTCACAAGAGGGCTCCAGAACTGCTTCAGATGGTGGCAGGAACCATGGGATAAGTGTGTTGGGACCAAGGGGAAGGATTTTGAAGGGGGTTAATGGCAATGTGTTTTACTATAATAAAATGAAAAAGAATATACATTTGCATCATATATTTCAGTTACCTCCCATAGACTCACAGGGGACAGCTGCATGGAAAAGGAAGCCTGTTCTTTGTGTGCTGAACGTTCACCCTACCTATTACCTCTAAGCCAGCAGGCAGATTCAAATTCTGGGCTCTCACTGAGCTGGGCTTTATTACTTCCACCAGGGTCTAGCACAGTAGTTGCCTCCCCAGGCTCCCGGCGTCAGAACACAGGGCATTGCACCAAAGCCTGCTTCCCACACAGTTTCCTACTTCTGACATAGACAGCTAAGTAGAAATATTATGGGCAGTCAGACAGGGCTGGGCCCTCAAAGTCAATGCGGAGGATGAGAACACATCAAAACTGTGGCTGGAGGTGCATCTCTAGAAGGTTAAAGTTCACAGTGGCCAGATTTGCATACTTTCCTAAGGGATGAACAGAAGCTTGAGATTATTGGTAGCGCCCTTTGGGGCTCTCTGGTGTAGATAAGACTATTATCTCATTGGGGGCGGGCCATCCTCCCCCATCCATTAAAACTAAGAAGACTAAGAAGATTTAAGACCAAGACTACAGATTATTGACCAAGGTTGATGATGTCATTCATATACCCTTGTTACTATTGGGTCAATATTACCTAAGCAACTATACTTGTAATCTTATTGATTGATTATAGTTTTTACTCTCGTTGTACCCACCCCTCATAACTTTGCTCTATATTTTTTTGTGTGTGTGTTTTGTTTTTTGGGGTTTTTTGGTACCGGAGATCAAACTTGGGTCCTTACGCTTGCAAGGCAGGCAGTGAAAGCACTGAGCTAAATCTCCGGCCCAACTTTGCTCTATAACACTTCCTTTGAGAAGTAGGCTTGTTGGGAATCCATTAGGGGCCTCTCCTGTCTCTCAGAAGCTATTCTTATTCCCCATTCCTATTCCCCCCAAATTTTCCTCCTCTTAACCTCTGCTGTTCCTTAGAATTCACTCTTTGACTTTGGGGAACATGAACTCGGGTGTATCTGACATCTAGAAGTTTTGGGAGTTATATCTAATTTTCCCATCTCACTTCCTCTCCCTGGGCTTCCTGGTCCAGATTAGAATAGTTGGAAAACGAGAAGTCTGTGAGGAACAGTACAAAGGTGGGGTCTCTTGCTAGGGCCCACTGGAGCAGCCGTGTCCTGCCTGCTTCCCCTGCACCTTCAGCCATCCAAGGCAGCCTGCACTGCCTACATGAGTCTGTTGCTCCCTGTCCCCTGTGGCAAGGCCAGGGGCACACACGCAGAGGGCTTCTGTTCCTTTGGGCCAGGAAGTGGTCCCTGGGCAGCTCAGACAAGATAAGCATGAAGATGTCCTTAAGACCTGAGGTCCTGGGGGTTGTGATAATGAGAGTGATCGTGAAGGAATGAGGTGGGCACCACTTGTGGGATGGCTCCGGGACCCGAGATTAGCATTTGCTTCTACAGCCACTTCCCGGCATGGTTCCGCCCTTCAGTGGGTGTCTGAATATTGGCATTAATCCTGCCCAAGCCCTGCTGTAGGGGACCAACCACACTGTCCCCAAATGGGATGCTGCACTGGTGGACACCTAGAGGAGGAGAATCTAGAGAATAGGCAAATGTGAGCTACCCAGGCACCCTCAAAGGAAAAGGGCTCAAAGGCATCATTTAAAGAGCTGCATAAGGCTAGGGATTTAGCTCAGTGGTTCTGCTGCCTGCCTTGCAAGGGCAAGGTCCCTGGTACCAAAAAAATAAAGAGCTACATAGGAGCTAGGCCGGATGGTGCAAGCTTATAAGCCCAGCACTGAGGAGGCTGAGGCAGGAGGATCAGTGCAAGTTCTAGGCCAGCCTGGAACAACATAGTGAGTTCAAGGCCAGCCTGAACTACACAGCAAGACCCTGTCTCAAAACAAAACAAAACAAAATGACTGCATATTTGGTTATATGGGTACATTGTAACTCATTTATCCAACTTCCTATTTTTAAATACTAGGGATGATGGTTTCAATAATTTTCTATTATAAATAATAATTTAATCATTTTAACCTAACATCTTCTATAGCTTTAAAACTTTCACAAAAAAAAAAAAACTTTCCTTGCTCTGAGTGTGGTGGAGCACGCCTGTAATCTCAGCACTCGAGAGACTGAGGCAGGAGAATTGCTTTGAGTTCGAGGCTAGCCTGGGCTACATAGTGAGTTCAAGGATAGCCTGAACCACAGAGGAAGACCCTGTCTCAAAAACAAAACAGGGGCTGGGGATTTAGCTCAGTGGTTTCACCACCTGCTGCACAAGCACAAGGACCCAAGTTTGATCCCCAGTACCAACCAAACAAACAAACAAAAATAAAAACAAACCTATAACTTTCCTTGGAATAGATTTCTAGAAAGGAAACCTCCAGATCAAAGGGTATAGATTTTGAGGGTTTGGTTTTTGTGTTTATTTGAGATGGTCTTGATATGTAGCCCAGGCTGATTTTGAACTATCCATCCTCCTGCCTCAGCCTCCACTCCCGGCTGGTTGCACATTTTTAGTGATTTTTAAAGTTTCTTGTGCACTTTCTGGTAATTGCCTATTGGCATACTGGGCACATTGCTTTCTACTGAGTTCTAGTATTCTCCCACTGATTTAGACAGTCTGAACTGGGCAATCTGCATGGCTGTGCTGTCCAGCCTGCCTGCTGGCCTTTGGAAATTCTCTGCTCCATTTGATCCCCATGAAGGATCCCAGAGATCCCAGGGTCTTGTGTCCGGCAAGCAAATTATTGCAAGTGTATGCCCAATGGTAAGAGAAAAAGCAGCTATGTTTATTGAAGACAACAGAAGGGTATGCATAGGGTGGGTCTGTACCAACAGGAACAAGAGGTGGCACCAACAGAAAAGTGGTGTCAGGACGACAGGAAAGTAAGTGTGCAGATAAGTCAGGCTTTCAGTTTTTAAAAGATGCACACCCAGCCCCCTCACTGGGTCTCTGGATAAGATTGACAGGGATGACTGACAGGGTGCTGAGTCATCTAGGGCACCCCATCCCCCACACCTGTCCCAGGGTTCACTCTGATTTAATCACACAGGTGAGATGTGGTCCAGAGGTAGGAACCTTAAACAAGGTTTGAGTGGGGAAAAGGTTCCTGAAGATCAGACTGTGGACCTGGCCAAGCTTTAGAGACTTCCTGGGTCTTTGTTGTTCTTACTTCTGCTTCTTTTAGGACAGTGGAAGGAGGATGGGCCCTGGGGTGCTGCCTGGACTGCAGTCACAGCAAAGCATCCCACCTTTTCCCAGAGAGCTCTACGGCCAACTCCAAGGAAAGACCGGACACCTGGCCCAGGCAGAGGCCTCACATGCAGACAGGGTGCAGGAATGGGTCCTCCAAACTGAATAACCCAATTATGAGTCATCTAAACACACTCCACCTGAACAGCTTCGTATGTTAGATCTGAAGGCATCAAACCAGACTCTGTTTTTATGCAGGGATGCAACAGATCCATTTTATTTAAACCATGGATTTTTTTTCCTTTTCAGTTTTTATTTTTAATTAGTCCATGCTTGTAGTACATAATGATTACATTGTGCCTGGAATTTAGCTCAGTGGTTCTGCTGCTGCCTGCCTTGAAAGTGCAAGGTCTGGAGTTCAATCCTCAGTACCAAAAGAAAAAAAAAAGACTATAATGATCACATTCCTTGTGTGGAGTGGTGCACATGCCTAACACATCTTAATCCTTTTTTCATCCCCTTTCCCTCTCCTCCCTTTTCTTCCTTCCCTCCATTACATGATCCCTTTCCCTTTTGCAAAAGATCTATGTCCCTCTTTCCTATTATCTTTCTTTCTTTCATTTTGTTTTTTATTTATACTTTGGGTTTCTCATACAAAAGAAACCATGCAATATTGAAGCTTGTGTCCCTGATTTATTTCACTTAACATTATTGTCTCAAGGTGCATCCATTTTCCCACAAATGACCCAAGTGTATCCTTCTTTATGGCAGAATAATACTCCATTGTGTATAAATACCACATTTTCTTTATCCATTCATTTTTAAAAAATGATAAATTTTTTTTGGTACAAGGGATTGAACTCAGGACCTTATGCCTATGAGGTAGGTGTGGTGCCATTGAGCTAAATCCACTGAGCCAATCCATTAATTTTTTAAAATTAATTTTATTGGTACATTTTAAATGTACATTCATCATAGAGAATTTGTTTTCTTTTGGTTTTGTTTTTGGTTTTTTTTTTTTGGTCCTGGGACTTGAACTCAAGGCCTTGCACTTGCCAGGCAGGTTGCTACACAGCTGAGCTACATTCCTGGCCCTTGAGCTACATTCCAGGCCCTCCATTCATTCATTTGTTAATAGACATATAGGCCACTGTTGCAGGTAGGCTGAACCACCCCCCCAACCCCCCACCCCGGCCCAGCATCAGAGCATGAAACTTGGAGCTGGAGCTCTAGAGCTCAAGAGCTGCATGTCCACGCAATTTTGCATAGCCCTGTGGTAGGCACGTGGTCATCCATGCTGATTCATTATTATTATAACAAAGTTCATAGTGCGCCTGTGCTAAACCACAGAATTGTGTCCTCAGGCGCCTGGGCTTTGACACTTCTGCTAGTGGCCCCCTGCGGCCACTTCCAAGGTTTAGGCACCATGAGTGTGCATGGATCACTGTAATATGATGTCTTTAATTCTTTCAGGAAGATATCTAGAAGATAAATAAATGGGTTGAATGGAATTTCTAGTTTCAGTTTTTTGAGGAATTGCCACACTGATTTCCATAGTGGTTGTACCAGTTTACATTCCCACCAACAATGTAGAAGGGTTCTTTTCCCCCCACCACCTTGCCAGCATTTGCTATTATTTGATTATTTTGTGTGTGTGTGTGTGGTACAGGACATTGAACTCAGGACCTTGTGCTTGCCAGGCAGGCGTGGCACCACTGAGCTATATCCTGGCTTGATTTCTTGATGATGGCGATTCTTCAATACAATATGGAATCTCGCTGGAGATTTAGCTCAGTGGCACTGCTGCCTGCCTCACAAGCGCAAGGTCTTGAGTTGGATCCCCCGTACCAAAAAAAAAAGTTTATTTGGAACACTAATGTATTGGAGAAGAACCAAGATCTAATTTTAAAAATAAGAAAGATAGAGATATCTAAATATACTACAAGGCTACAATAATTAAAATTGGCATAGAAATAAAAAGAATGAAAAAATTCTAGATGTAAGTTCATAGTAGGAAGTGAGCATTTGATAGTTTAAATTTCAAATTAGTGATAAAAAAAAGGTGAAGAAAAGATTTAAACATTAAAAATAAAACTATAAAAATACCAGAAAAAAATGTAGGGCATTTTTGTCATTTTGCTGTGGGGAAGGCTCCCCTAGGCAAGATACCATCCACTAGTGATAAAAAAAAATTTTAGATTTGGCCCCATGAAAAAATATAAACTTGTATGCTGGGCATGGTGGTGCACACCTCTAAACCCACCCATTGGGAGGTTGAGGTAGGAGGATGACCACAAGTTCGAGACCAGCCTGGGCTACATGGTGAGTTCAAGTCCAGCCTGAACTACATAGCAAGACCATGTCTCAAACAACCAAACCAAAAATAAAAGTAAACTTTTGGTTCACTGGGAGATGGCATCAACAAAATTAAAGGATAACATGAATGAAAAGTATATAATGATAAAAAACAACAGGAACCAACATTAATATAGGAATTATATTGCAGGGGTTTTACTGTTTTACATGAATTACCTGATTACCGAGGTATATAGTACTCCATTTTACAAACGGGGACACTGAACCTAGAAAGGTCACACATACCCTAAAAGGGTTTCCGTCTGTCCCGAGCATCTTCCGTTTGGGGTTGTTGAGCACCCAGTTCCATGGCCTGGCACATGAAGCAAGCCCTCTAAACCTCTTCTGGTTTGGAGTCAGAGAAGAAAGGGACTTCCCTTTGGGCTGAGAAAGAGTGAAAGATGTAAAATGGAGCTTTCCTATGGCATCATGGGAAAGGTCAAAGGTGAAAGGTCAAAGGAGAAACAGTTTTGAAGTCATTGGTTTGCTGAGTCCAGGTGCACCTGAGTCTAGATTTACCCTTAGGCTTGCAATTGCAAGTCAAGGAATTGCCTTTCTTTCTTCAGCTAAATTAAATGTCTATCTGACCCTCAACACCCCAGTGTCAGGCATGATGGTGCACCCTGTAATCCCAGGAGGCTGAGGCAGGAGGATGGCCATGAATTTGAGGCCAACTTGGGCTACACCGTGAATTTAAGGCCACCCTGGAATTCACACCAAGACCCTGTAAAAAAAAAAAAAAAAACTCCCACAAAAAGAACCTCAAATGTCCTGACTGGATGGCTAGAACACCCTCATATGAAAAGCCTTCACCTGTCAATTTAAGGAGAAGAAAGACAAATCATTCCAGCAACAAAGCCTTCGGTTAGAAACGCACAAGGCACCAGGCCTCTCTGCGTGGGATCTGAGTCCTCTCACACACACTCGACCTCAGCCTCCCCACTGTGCGGCCCATCAGGGAGCAACAGCAAGCAGGTGCGCAGAGGTCTTTCTCGGGATCTCTTCCTCCTACTCCAGCGCCATCCCTGGACTCACTTTCTTTCTCCCTTTTTTTTTTTTTTTTGGTACCAGGGATCGAACTCGGGTCCTTGTGCTTGCCTGGCAGGTGACAGAACCACTGAGCTAAATCCCTGGCCCTGGACTCACTTTGTCACACACAGTCTGAGAGCAGGGAGGCTCGGGCTGTGGTTCCAGACGCGCAGGCTCCTGTGGGCTCCGGGGTCTGGCTCATCAGGTGACTTCCTTCCAGGCTGCATGCCTCTCGTGCACGCCACACTGGTCCTAACCAGCCCTGCAGCCCCATGAGAGCAGAGGGAACTCAAGACACCCGGGGTGGAATGCAGTGAAGCCCCACTCTGCGCTTGGCACCATGGAGGAATCACAAGGCATGAAGGTTTGCAGTCTAGTTTGGGAGGCAGGGCAGGGGACAGAGAGAGGTAGTGGTGGGCTCCTGGGGTCCCCAACAGCGGGGTGAGCTGGAGCAGGGGACACAGAGTGGGTTTTCGGAGGTGAAGACTGCAAAACTGTGCTCTGGACACTCGTTCTTTGCAACAGGAAGGAGTCTGAGGTGGGGTTCAGTGTACAGTCCCCCACCTTCCAGGGTCCAGGTCTACAGATTCTACCAGCTGAAGTTCAAAATGTTCACAGCCAGCCTTTTTCCTTGTTATTTCCTAAACGACACCACCAATTATGCAGCCCTCACTTTGTGCCAGCTGTGATACGGAGCCTGTAGATGATTCAGAGTATGGAGGCCCATGTGTGCAGGTTCTGAACAAACACTGCACATTGCACATAGGGCCTCAGATTTGGGTGTATGGGGGGAGGGGGTGGCTGAATCCCACAGCTGAGGAGGCCGAGGGACAACTGTACTCACGCGAGGGACACTGATCGTGACACTAACCTGACTTTAATATGGATTCGCTCTGTCTCTCTGGATGGGATGGTGCAGGCCTGTAATCCAGGACTGGGGAGCCTGATGCAGGTGGATCACTGTGAGTTCGAGGCAGCTACACAGTGAAATCCTGTCTCAAAAAACAAGTCGCTCGGGACATGTGTTGGGCTAGAAGCAGTTCCATTCCATTAGCAAGGAACATCTGTAATGTCCAGTTCTACTGAAAGGGCCCAGGGCTCCTTGGGAAGCCATTATCCCTGGTTTGGGGCAGAAAAATTCCAAAAACCAGCAGGGAAGAATGAAAAGAACAAGTTTGAGAAGTCTACATTTGGGATAATTTTAGCATTAGAAAAGCAGGACTGCAGTACATTGAGACACATCAGACACAAAAATCCATGAATTCATAATGATATTCCAAAAGTATTTTCATAATTTCATTTAGAGGTAGCCAGAGGAGCACCTCATTAATCTGACATAAAGGGAAGGAATCAAATGTTTATCCTGCCATTTCCAACACGAGGGGCATGATTGCATACAGAAGAATCACAGCTAGCATACGTCAAACCTCAGACCATCACCAAACAAAATCATTGTTCTGGGCAATGATTATCAATGGCTGCTAAACACTGTCACGTGAAATGTTAATAGGGAAACTCACAATAGAGAAATCAGCTGATGAGATTTGAACTCCCTAATCAGTTTTAACGTCAGTAAAATCAGACATTCTGTGCTTTCTGAGCAGAAAGAGAAGAAAGTTCACAGTATCACCTATAATAAATATTCTTCTCTTGCTCTGTCTCTCTCTTTTCTTTTGGAGACAGAGTCTCGCCTGCAGTCAGTCTGGCCTTGATCTCTCTATGTATCAGTAGCGCAGGATGGTCTTAAACTCATGATCCTCCTGCCTCAGCCTCTGGATAGCTAGGATTACAGACATGCAATACCATGCCTGGCTTATAAAGTATTCTTACAAACAAACAAATCTAGCTCCTATGAAGCCTCTAAATTTTACGACTCGCTATGGTGAATACAGTCTGTTCCCTCCAAACTCCTGTTGAAGTTTAATCCCCATTGTGGGATGTTGAGAAGGTGAGGACACGGGGGTGTGGGTCAGCATTACAGCATTTACCTAGCGTGCACAAGGCTCTGGGCTCACCTGAGCAACACACACACGCGCGCGCGCGCGCACGCGGGTGAAGGCAGAAAACCACTCTGATATGTGCAGGAGGCCATCATCAGGGCCGCACTCTGAGATGCACGGAACCTCATGGCTTTATGGGAAGAGCAAGCAGAGGACACAGCCACTCCCTGTCTCTTGCCAGGTGATGCCTTGAGCCATCCTGGTTCTCTGCCAGCAAGGCTGTCACCAGATGTACTCTGACCTCAGACTCCAGCGATGAGCCAGGTCCGCCATTCTCTTCACAACCTACCAAGTCTGTGGCGCTGTTCCGAGGACATGAAGTGAACAGTGAGAGCACTGACCGAGAAGGGGCTGTAGTGACTGTCACTACCTGACACTGTGGAACCGCATCCCCTCACCATCCCCACAGGCCCAAGGGCATCCCAGGGAGCCACTGCTCAGGAACAGCCCAGGGCACCTCCATGGCCAGGCTGCTAGGACACCTCAGGCTTCTGGCTCCTTGTCCCTGGCCCAGGGCTCCCCAGGTACAGCAGGGTCCAAGCAAGGCCACCACTTGTGGTGGCAGAGGGCTTAGTCGTGTCCACAGGGTGCTGGTTTCACAGTAGTGCAGAATGCTAGAGTTATGAGGGCCTAGCTGCTGGGCATGACGGTGCATGTCTGTAATCCCAGCACTTGGGAAGCTGAGGCAGGAGGATCAGCATGGGCCCCAAAGTGAGTACAAAGCCAGCCTGAACTACATGGTGAGACCCTGCCTCAGAAAACCAAAACCCAACCCAGCTAAATCAAGAACAACAACACAACAAAGCAAAGAAAGTAGGAGTGATTTTCTGGGCACATTAATCCTTTTTATGTTAGTAAACCATTACTTTCTTTTTATAAATTAAATTTTATTTTATTTTATTCCATTCCTCCCTTCAAGCCCCCTCCCCTCCCTGTATACAAAAGCTTTGTTTCTCTTTTTCCTTCTAGTTTCACTTTTTTTCTTGTCTCTTCCTTTCTCCCACTCTCCTCCCTTGTTCTCCTTCACATTTGAGCATTCTCTTCCCATTTCCCAACCTCCATTATACATTTCAGTCCTTATTTGCACAGTTTCTCACACCAGAAAAACAATGTTAATAAACCGTTTCTTTCACTGAATGGGATGCACCCCTGTGCCTGGCTTGGCCTTCGACTTCTGAGTGAGGCTGGAATGAGGTGAGAATTTGGGACCCCGGGGATGGAATGAATGCCTTCTGTACTGTGAGTGGACTGACCTTGAGCCTTGGGAATCAGGGGCCAAGAGTTTGTCCCCCAAGGGTGGTGGCCTGCGTGTGACACCAGGAGGGGTGGGACCTTTCAAAGGTCAGCGCTGGTGGGAAGTGCGTGGGTCACCTGGGATCACCACTCGACCACAGTCAGTTCCTTTTTGAAGTCGTGGAAAGAGCAAGCTGGCCCATCCTTTGCTCTGGCTCCCTGCCTGGCCACTCGATCTCGTGCTCCTGAGTGTGTACCACTCCGATGCCACCGCCACAATGACAGCCAGGCGGCCTTGCCCGTGCTGGTGCCCGTTACACCTGAAGGCTCCTAAACTGCGCACCGAACAGCCTGCCTTCTTTATGAGTTACCTGGCCTCAAGCATTACATTATAGCATGCAGGCGGCCTGACATGCTAGCAGTTCACAGAAGGAGCTGGGATAGAAGAACCATCAAAGAAGTCTTTGAGGATGTAATCTATCACTTCGGGAATGTGAAATCCAACAAACGAACACCTTGCTGTTTGGTTACAACTGACACCAGCAGAGCCTTCATGAGATCCTGACTCAAACAAAAGGGGATTTTGGGGGGGGGGGTTTTGGTACTGGGAATCAAACTCAGGACCTTGTGCTTGCAAGGCAGGCAGCAGAACCACTGAGCTAAATCTCCCCCCCCACACACACCCTTTTTAAAAGAAAGTTGTTGTTTTTTTCTTCTTCTTTTTGGTCCCGGGAATTGAATTCAGGACATTCCACTTGGGAGGCTAGTGGTGGCAACACTGAGCTAAACTCCTGGCCCCAAAAGAGCACTTTTAAGGCACTATGGAAATGTGATTTATTATGCAGCCTGCTGAGGCTATCAAAGAGTGATTGCTTATGTTGAGTGTTGCAAAGGTGTTGTGATAATATTTTTGTTTGTTTGTTTGTTTGTTTTTGATACCGGGGATCTAACTTGGGACTTTGGGCTTGCAAGGCAGGTGGTGGCAGCACTGAGCTAAATCCCCACCCACTTTGTTTGGTTCTATGAGACAGGATCTTGCTATGTAGTTTAGGCTGGTTTTGAACTCACTATGTAGCCCAGGCTGGTCTTGAACTCGAAGCAATCCTCCTGCCTCAGCCTCCCAAGTGCTGGGACCATAGGCGTGCACTATGACGCCCGACTTTAATTATTATTATTATTTTTTTGGTACCGGAGATCAAACTCAGATCCTTGCGTTTGTGCAGCAGGCGGCAAAACCACTAAGCCGCCACCAGCCTCACAAGTGGAATGTCCTGACTCTGCTCACTAGTGTAGAATTACATGCTAAAGCACATGCAAGAGAAATGATGTATCTGGAGTTTGCTTCCAAATGCTCTCAAAAAAGGAAAAAGGAAAGGAGAGACAGGAGGTATGGACCAAAATGTGGAGAACTAGACAGTGGCTATATGGGGCTCCTTATACTATTTAACACTATTCCGCTTTTTTTTTTTTTTGGTACCAGGGATCAAACTCGGGTCCTTGCGCTTGCACAGCAGGTGGTGAAACCACTGAGCTAAATCCCCCGCCCAACACTATTCCACTTTTGTGAATTTTTGAGAATTTCCATAATAGAACTATTTTGAAAGTTTCCCCCATGAAGTATTTCCTGTTGTAGTAGGTTCTGTGGCTCATTATCACAAAGTATCTCCGAAGAGGAAGTAAACCCAGTTTCTCAGCAGAGTTTTCCAAAACAAAGCAGTATAGCCTAGCTCTGCTAGGTCAAGAGTCTTCAGAGCACGGGACGCTGGGGGTTAACATCCTGTCTCTGGCAGCCCAGTGCCCGGCAGCTGCCAGCAATTAGGCAGGCTGGCAGTCCCCTAGGAAACTCCCGCTGCCTGATTAGGACTAATTGCTAGCCAGGAAATGGAACTCCATTAGCAGGAGGACTCACTGGGAGGTGCAGCCTTCTGGTGGTGCCTGCACACAGGGCATTCGGGCCTGTGTGTTAACCAGTGTCCCCCCACAGCACAGCAGAGGGCCTGGCAGGGCTGCAGGGAACGGCCCTGAGAAATGCTCCCAGGGTTTCCTTTTGACTCTCACAGACAGTATGCTTTCCCTGCTTATTTTCATTTATAATGTTAATACCCCAGATGCCATTATGCAGCCACTTCTCAGAGATACAGTGTGTCACAGGTGTGTGGGGGTGCAGGATTAGGGTGACTGCCCGGGAGGCTGGGGAGAGGCTTCATGCAGGAGAGACCCGGGGCAGGGGTGCAGCTTGTGACACAGAGCTTGCCTGGCACAAGGGAGTCCTGGTCTGGGTCCTAGCATTGCCCCAATCAGAAAGGGATGCTGAGCTCCCCATCGGGGACAGTCATTCTGCAGACTCACTGCTGAGAACACCTCAGATCCTTGTCAGAAATGAGTCCTGGAGCCCTGAGAGGAGGGCAGTTTTCATGGGAAGTATTCCCACTGACTACATCTACATGCTAGTTTCTGAGAACAGAAAGGGAGGAAGACCTGGACCTTGATCTCGGAGTCCTACAGGGTCTTCAAGTTCAAAAACAAAGACAAGTTTACAGAGTGAAACTTGTAACTAACAACTTCTAACCCACTCCCACTAACTTTTCTCATTTAGTTGAATTTTAAATCATCCCCAATACACGCACACACAGAGAGAGAGAGAGAGAGTTAATTTTGAGCTTTAACCTATTTTGAAAGACAAGGACGTTATCATGAGATTTGGGTTGCATTATTTGAGAAGATGAATTTGTGAGCCTACTTCCATATGTTTCACATGCAGGGCATGAGTCATAAAAAGTTCTTTAGCAGGCATGAAGGAACAAAAACATCTTGTATAACCTACAGGATATAGTCCACTTAAGCTTTTATATGGCTACACTTTTCTGCTTGGGCCAAACATCAGTTCAGAGGTCATCCCATCAGAGACTATGTCCCAAGTCTGCAACAAGCCTGAAAAGAGATCTGACATGCTGCTAATCTTCTCTTGCCTTCTCCTGACACCAAGCCTTATGAAGATAGCTTAACCCCTATGGTTATCTGTCTACGAGACGCTCCACAGTGGGTACATCATTCTTGGGGAAAGCTGTGTCCTGCTGATAACTTTCCTGACTTCTCCTTATAAAATTTGCAAGTAATCTTCCCTACTTCCCTCAGGCTGACCTTAATTCCAGAAGACACTTAAATGCCTTGCCCCTACATATCCTGCCATTTCACCCTCTTCCTTCATTCAGTTTGCTTTAACATTACTTGGTTTTGGGCCAGGAATTTAGCTCAGTGGTTCTGCCACTTGCCTCACAAGCACAAGGACCCGAGTTTGATCCCCGGTACAAAAAAAAATCTTACTTGGTTCCACCCCCAGGCCTTCACCCTGGAGTCCTTCACTCACCCTCACCCTGATTAGGTTCCCCTCCTCCTCCTGTGTCCTTGCTCGCTGAGACAGAGTCTCATTCCACTTTCTATGCTGTTTAAACCCAGTGCTGGTCATGGAACACTCCTTGGGAAAGACTGTGGAACACTCCCTGGAAAAACTGTCTTCCTTTGGTGTCTGGCCAACCATGGAGAGATCTGCTTTGGCCACTCACCCATGCTCCGTTAGGGTCCTGAATCCCAGCTGGAGATGTCCACTGCCAACCTTGTTGCCACTCTCATTACCTCTCTGTGTTCCCCATGGGAAATCTCCCTCCCTCCATTCCCCTCCTCCCTGGTCGATCTGACACCATTAAAACCCCAATCCAACAACATAGGACCTATTACCTCCCTGACCCACTATCATTCCCACTCGTGAGATATTTCTGACAGCCTCAAGAAAAGATCTGTCTCTCTTCTTACCTTACAGAACCAGATAGACTCCCTGGCAGCAATAACTCCAAAATCATAGGGGCTTAGATCCTCTCACAGCCAAAAAAAGTGGCTTATATGTCTTCCTAAAACAAAATATTGCTTTTATACCAACCAGTGCAAGACACAACAAAAAGACTTGCTAAAAAGACTACAGAAATTAGACAACACCTGTCTGACATTTGGACCAGTATTTGGGGCTGGCCCATTAACTGGACCTCTTGTCTGTATCATTCTCTTCCTTCTCTTTGGGCCACATCTCCTCAGACTTCTCTCACAATTTTTTCAGGACTGCATTCAGGAGATCACCAACTAGCAGATGCTGACCCTGACCAATTCTCAGTATACACCAACCCCAAAATCTCTCTCCCAATTAGGCTGCCCATGCCACCCCACTTGTCCCACAGCCATGAGAAACAGTGCCAACCTTCCCCAATCTTCCCTTTATCTTTTTTTTCATTACCAGGAATCAAACTCAGGACCTTGTGGTTGCCAGGCAGGTGCAGTGCCACTGAGCTACATCCCCAACCCTCTTCTCTCTATCTTTATAACAACAAAAAGACAGGAATGTCATACATGTTGGGTAAGGTATCCATGCAGACCCAGGCACCATCAAGTCTTGGCAGCAGATGAGCAGGAAGCCTTAAAGAACAAAGACAGGGCCAGGGATTTAGCTCAGTGGTACCTTGCCTGCCTTGCAAGCACAAGGTCATGAGTTTGATCCCTGATACTAAAAAAATAAAAAACAAAGAAAGTAAATTGTGTCCTTTCCCGAAAGCTTGATGATGTCTGCAACCACTGCCCGCCCTGGGAAGCAGGACCTCACTCTATCTGCCCAAATTCCTCAAGACAGTAATCCCTTCCCTTTCAATTCTCTGTTCTCTGCTCACTCCCTGCTGAGTTCCCTTTTCCAGACTCAGTCTGTTGAGTGCCTGTACAAGAGCGAACAAACAGCCTCTTTGCTCACACAATACCTGCCCAGGTGGTCTCTCTCTTGAAAACTGAGAGAGGATGGTCACTCCAAGTTTGAAGCCAGCTTGGGCTACACAGTGAGTTCAAGGCCAGACTGAACTACATGGTGAGACCCTGTCTGAAACACAAATGTATGCGTGCATGCGTGTGCATGTGGACAAACACACACTCACACACAAATACCTTATGATTGGAAAAGAAAAGAAAGAGTCCTAATTTGTGTTGGTAAAATGGCAGGGAGAAGGCATGATGGCCCCATGGGCTACAACACAAAGAAGGCACTTTGGGAACAGGGTAAATTCTAGGGTGGCCCTGAGAATCGGAGAACCCCATCTTCTCTGAGCTGTGATTTTCTAAACACAATCAGGACGCCATCAGTAGCACCCCTGGAAATCTGTTAGAAATTTGATCTCAGGCTGTGCCCAGGCCTACCTAAGTAGAGCCTTCATTTTAACAAGCTCTTGGAAACTTACATTGCTAAGTTTGGGAAGTGCTTGTGACAAACAAGAGTTATCCTTTGTGCCCTGATGGTTTGCCTTTTTTAGCCCTCTCACCACAGAGACACCTCATTGTTTCTTGGTCTTAGGAGATCTTGGAACAGGTTCACAACCACGTAGGAAGACATGGTCTCTTGTGTGAGCTCACAGCAGACCCCAACCACTCTGCTAAGAATAGTTAGTGAACTCCTCTGAGCAGGGTTCCAGGAGGTGTGTTCCACATATAAGGGGACGTATACATTGTTTACAAAACCTTAATTTCTGTGACCGGGAGAAAGGCTCTCCCTGAAAGAGGAAATAATCCTCATAATAACCCCTTTAGACTTTAATGTTTCAATTTAATAGACCTTATTAGATGTCACCATGGCTAGCTGCCACGAGAAATCAGCCATGTTGCTTTGATAAACATTTCAGTCAACCAAAAGGAAGAGGAATGTTCTATAGAATTAGGTTTCTTCTTTCTCTCCACACACCCTGTTCTTCATTAGATGGTTCACATTTAAATACACTGAACACTGAAGAATAGTTCCAGAAGCTCTCTGTTAAATAAATGCAACTTCAATTTAAGCACAGTATTGTTTAAAGAGAACAATAATGGGTGTGAATGGCAGAAAAAAATGCTGGATAGAGGACTTCGTTCTTCTCCAGAGGAGTACATTGTATTGTTTGCCAATAAATTTGAGTATCTTAGAAAAAAAGTCAGACTGAAGTTCCTTGTGCACCGGCACTGGCCAGGAGTAATCAACTCTCTTCTGAGCCAACGAAGAGCTCCTGGTCATTGAGTGGCTGCCATACGACAAATGCTGGGAAAGATAGAAAACTCATTCTCCTGGAATTTATAGTATAGACAGGGTGGAAAAAGTAGATACACACAAAAATATTAGTCAAGATAGTGTACAGAGCCAGGTGTGGTGGGTGGCACATGCCTGTAATCCCAGCGCTCAGGAGGCTGAGGCAGGAGGATTGCTGCAAGTTCCAGGGCAGCCTGGGCTACATAGTGAGTTCAAGGCCAGCCTGTACTACATAGTGAGACCCTACCTCAAAAACAAACAAACAGACAAAATAAGAGGATAGTGTATAGTGTATAAGCCTTCAATGCAGAACACAAGCATATGGAAGTTAACTCCGGCCTAGGATGATCAGGGAAGTGACACTGAGCATGCAGATTTGAGCCAGGCCTTGGGCTCAGCCCAAGTTGGATGGGACTACAGAGCCAGTGGTTGCCTGCAGTAAAGCTTGCTCCCTCAGCACCATACTCACAGTGCTTCCCCCAAAAGATATACCTGCCTGTGTCTCCTGCATATTGAGATCTGATCCACAATTCCAGACCTGTTGTCTTCCTAGACTACCCAGCCTGGAAAGAAAGCCATCATTTTTTGTTGACAATTCAGTTAATGCTACAGGGAGCCCAGTCTGCTTACCTGGTGAAATAATGAGGTGTTAGCTCCTTTATCCCTGGGAATTCTGCCCCCTGCTTTGGCCCAGCAGGGCTCTAGTTGGCAAGGACCATGCAAAGCTACACACCACACTCCGCACTTAGTTATGGGTCACAGTGGACTCCCAGGCCTACTCTTCACCCCCCAGGCAGATGGAACAGCTACCAGAACTATCTGGCAAACCTCATTAGTCCATCTTTTTGAGGTTCCAAGAGAAAAAGAACTCAACAATGAAAGAAAGAAAAATAAAGCAGTCTGGGATTTGATTACCAGCTGGTTTACTAATGGTAGTAGCAAAAGCATTTTTTTTGTTTACCAATTACCCAACCTACGCGGAGGCTCCAGTAAAAATGTCTCTAATAATAGAACAAAGAATAATTTTCAAAAGGTTCAAAACATAATGTCGTACACATAGGAAATGAACATGAGGCCAAATATTTTACTCAAGTCATTAGTTAATGAGGGAAATGGTTCCAAGGAGAATTTGAGGAGACAGGTATTTATAACAACTTAATAGAAGAATGGTAGGATAAGATAGATCACTAGGTTAGACACTTCTGGGAAGATGGTAGAGTGGTGAGGAGTAGAGAAAGAGCCTCTCAGAGATTTGGTGTCCAGACCCTGGAATATAGCAACTTGAGAAAGAGAAGGAAGGAAGGGGTTCCCTGGGACCTAGCAAGGATCTGAAGTGAGAATCGAAGCCCATAGGGAGAGCGAAGAGAGAGACAAATGAAGGAGGCAAGCAGTGCTTTCTTCCGGAGCCCTGACTCACTGTGTGGGAAGGAGGTCTCAGACCTGCAGATGCATGGTGACTACTGGCAACCTCAGAGGCTCCACAGAGAAACACACCAGTGGGATGGAGCAGCGGATGCAGGGGGCTGCAGTGTTGGTGAGATGTCCTGTGGGAGAGGGTGTTAGCCCAGTAGCCACCTTGGAGAGGGGCAACTGAGCTCTGAACTCAGAGCAGCTCTGCAGGCTGGCTCCATCAGGGGGAGGCGGAACCAAGTTCAAGTAGTAGGAGATCAAGAAGCTAAATTGCAGCTGCCAGGAGCCACAGGGGTTGTGGCAGGCTGAACAAAACAGGTTCCAGCCTCACAGCCGGAAACCAATGTGAACCTCAGTGGAAATAAAGGTGCAAGCTTGCTGGGATTATCCACTACCCCAACGAAAATCTACAGCTGGTTTGCTGGGAGAAATCAACACAGATCTGAACTCTTTCTGCCCACTTTGTCTACCAGTGACAGCAGAGACACACCTTGAAGTGGATTTTTTTTCTCTATTTTCTTCTTTTTGTTTTGTCTTGTTTCTTGTTTGTTCTTATTTTTAAATAAATGTGAACATTGTTTCTAGTTCTTTTTGTTATTGTTCTGTTCTGTTCTTGTTTTTATTTCTTCCTTCTCTCTTTCCCTCCTGTCTGCATCAGTTTCCCAAAGTTCATATAATCTTCCTTTGTTCTCCAGTCTTGCTCTGCTTCTTCTTCTATTTTTCTATTTTTCCCACTAATCTTTTAAAAATTTTCTGCCCTGAGGATACGATTACTAGGTTAGATATAAAGCTAGTTAATGTCCTCCAGGGCCATATACCACAACCCCTGGGGTGATCATTCCCATTGGTTGGAAATTATTTGCATTTCTGACTGGACAGGAGCCTGCAAGTTGACCTCTGGTCTTATACAGAGGTCAAATATCCAGTCATCAGGGCCAGGGATGTAGCTCAGTGGCAAAGCACCTGTCTGGCAAGAACGAGGCCCTGAGTTTGATTCCTGGTACCAAAAAAAAAAAAAATATATCCAGTCATCAGAGAGCCAGCGCTACCAGCCCAGCCGGACACCAAAAGATAACTGATATCTCTGATGTCTATATCCAAGATTCTTTGTTTGTTTCTTTGTACTTTGAGACAAGGTCTTTGCTAAGCTGCTCAGGTTGTTCTTAAACTTTTAATCTTCCTGGCTGAGCCTCATGAGTGGCTGGGATTACAGGTGTGTGCCACTGTGCCCAGCTACTTCCAAGCTGTGAATAAATTTTTGGACACTACTAACTATAAAGAACACTGTTAGCTCAGAATTTACTCTATACAGTTTGAAGAAACACAATTTATGTAATGACCAGACTGAAAGAAATAGGGCACAAAAACTATTCCAGTGGATAGTAATGAGAGATCGTCTACATGTCAACTTAAACGAACTGGATCCCTACCGAGAACCCATCAAAATACAAATTTAAAGGGCATGTAAGTCCAGCTTTAGACTTGAGCCTAATAATTTTGGTCATCTGGAGACAGCCACATAGCAGCAGAGAGGCCATGCTGAGGAACACAGAATCTCTAAGCACCTAGGGCCAGGTAGTTACAGCATTATGGGTTCAAACACCTCCAAGGTGTCAGTGTCTTACAGCAGTGTCCTGCACATTATTTGTACATAAATGTTAATTGTCAAGAGTGCTGAACTTTTTCAGTAAACTATGTTTAACTATACAAATACATGATTTAGAAATATTTCTATTAAAAAATCTTAAAATTTAAAAGCCTTGGTATTTAAGAAACTAACAAACCAACTCTTGTATCGAATATACACTATGTGTAGGAAACATCATTGGGCTCTGAAGTGTACTAAAGGGAATAAGACACGGTTCTTGCTTCAGAAAAGCTTCAGATAGCAGAGGTATCTTTATGAATGTAAGGAACACAAGACAGTCTGCGTGTGTGGGAACTAAGAGGGACCACAGAGTCAGGCTGGAGCTAAGAGGAGGCCAGGAGACTTCCAGGAAAAAGGGCTTCCAAGAATTTAATACGAATTTGAACAGAAAATTCTCTAAAAGGAATGACTGAATAAATGAAAGGTTGCTGTAATAGCTTTTCCTCAAAATGATTCCAATTATGTAGAAAAATGTATATGATAGCATAAACTAAGAAGTGATAGATTGAAATAAAATTTTTAAATTTTAATTTAATTTAATTTTTTGGGCTTTTTGAGATAGGGCCTCACTGTATAGTTTAAACTGGCCTTGAGCTGGGCGTGGTGGTGCTTGCCTATAATCCCAGCACTTGGGAGGCTGAGGCAGGAGGATTGCCATGAGATCAAGGCCAGCCTGGGCTACATAGTGAGTTCAAGGCCTGCCTAAACTACATAGTGAGACCCTGTCTCAAAAGCACCAATAAATAATAAATAAATAAATAAATAAATAAATAAATAAATAAATAACTGGCTTTGAACTATGTAACTCAGGCTGCCCTTGAATTTGCAGACTGAGCCTCTTAAGGGCTGGGATTACTGCAGGCATAGGCTACCATGCCCAGCTGAACTAAAAAAAATTTTTTTCTGAAATAAAAAAAATTTTAAAGACCAATGTTGTGAACAATTTACAAAGAGAAATGTACAATGAACATTCTAACTTCTATCTTGCTAATAACTGAAGAAATACAAAGGAAATGGGACATTTTTCATAGAGCAATATGATAGAGATTTTAAAAGTGGGATAACGCTGTGGTTTGCAAATGTGAACTAGTGATCTCATATACTGTGTCAGAATATAAACTAGTACAACTTTTCTTTTACAAATGGATTTCCACTGCTAAGAAATTATCATAAAAATATTAGCCAGTAGTGCAAGATTATATTTATGTGAGGATCATCACAATACTTTCAAACTTTCTAAAAAGAAAAAGCAAAGAAATACCTAACAATTGTGGTATGGTTAGATACATTATCAATCCAAAGAATGTTATGTGGCATTGAAAACTACAAGCAGATAAAAATTTTAATGGTATAAAAATTTTAAAATATTAAGTGAGAAAAATGAACACTGTAAAAATCTTTCAGTCAGTATGATCCTAGCTTTGTTTATTTTTGGTGATATTGGGAATTGAACCCAGGGCCTCTGAACCGAGAGCCATCTCCTGAGTTGCCCAGGTTGGGCTAGAACTTGCAATCCTCCTGCCTTAGCCTCCCACAGTTCTGGGATTGCAGGGGTGTGCTAGTTATATGCACAAAAATGAAAAACGATCTTTGTTTTTGTAGAATAACCCTTTAGTTCTCACCTCTCATGTTTGACACTGATGTATTTCTCAGGCAGTACAAACCTCCTGGTAGCATTAGTTGTCATCCAAAAACTCAAACATTCTTTACAGGGTGACTAATGCCCTGGGAAGACAGAAGGATTTGGAATTCTGGAATCAGCCAGTGAAATAATTGTTTCAAACCATTATAATATTTAAGAAAATGTGAAAGGCTGCATGTATTCCAATAAGGTTAATAGCATTTAAAATTGTCTTTATTCTGTACAATGTCTGGAGTAAACATGTATTACTTTCAGGAATCTAAAACACACAATTACTGTATTTACAAATTGGAAACATGGTCCTCCGTTAAGCAGCAGTAACAGCTCCAGGGATGCACTTGAGGACTTCGTCACAGGTGTTCGTGTCAGAACTTGCATGGCCTGTCCAGCTCCCGCGTGCACCTGGCCCTGCTGTTGGTGTCTCGGCGAGGTCACATGCAGCCAGGTATGGGGCACAGCGGGGATGGCAGCTGTGGAGACTGCAGAGATTTTGCTAGATATATTTTAATGTATGTATTGAGTGGTACTAGGGATTAAATCCAGGCTCACTGAGTTACATTCCAAGACCTCTCCCTTTAAAAAATTTTTATTTTGGGGTAGGGGATTTAGCTCAGTGGTTCTGGCGCTTGCCTCGAAAGCGAAAAGTCCCGAGTTCGATCCCCAGTACCAAAAAAGAAAAAAAAATGACCACTATCTAAACTTATGAATGAGAAATTTGAAAAAGCTCAAAGGCATAGGTATAATTTTCCAAATTTCTTTCAGGGAAGAGAGTAGAAAAGAGCCCCAGAGCCGAGCGTGGTGGCCCATGTCTGTAATCCCAGCACTTGGGAGGCTGAGGCAGGAGGATCGCCATGACTTCAAGGTCACCCTGAGCTACATAGCTAGACCCTGTCTTAAATAAAGTAAAATAAAAGATATTAAAAATGAAAAGAGCCCCAGTGAGCTTGATTTAATCTGTTTTGTACAAAAACAACTGAATGACTCTGCATAGCCACAGACCCAGTTACTGCATGCAGTGCAGCAGTGAGAATCGAACACTCCTAGTACCCAGCAGCTCCTTCCAGTCCCAGAGTCTGTGGTTCACAGAGTTTACACATTTATTCACATTTTCAATGCTCTATTCACCAAAACCTTATGTATGAATACTTTTAAGGTCAAGAATGAACCATACTCTATAATTTATCTCTACCAGAAGCTCAGTGGTTCTACAGTGGACCCAAGTAAATAAGCCTCCATTTGATAATATAATTGTTTTAAGTAAGGTTATGTGTATCACCCCATAAATGATTGGCACACTAGTCTGGATTTAGAGCAGTAGGAGAGGCTTAAAGGTCATCAAGTCAGAAAAATACATGAGAACAAACGAGAGCACAGCAGACTGCTCTCCAAATGGACTTCAGGAAATTTTGAATCATATTTGAAATGTTAGAGCCATGAATTATGTGACTGCCCACAAATATGTCTTCATCTTTTAAAAGGGACCCTTCAAGAAACTTCAAAATAAATGAATGGTATCCAATAATTTCAAACTCAAGTGCTGTTATTTCTACAAGATTCTGGATTATAGGTTCATTTGTTTCTTGGAAGAAAAATCACATTTTCATTTCTTATATTTTATTTATATTAGAGAGAGCACTTCAATATTAATTCAAATATCTATCCATTAAATGCAAAAATGTTAATGCAATATTAAAAATGAAATTTAAGTGAAAGCAAGGGAATATCACATTAAGGTTCCCATGGCAACTCCTCACTACACTTTTCAGCTTCTGAATTATAATATGGTCATTTATTACAGGCTCATATAAAATACAATTTTGTAAAAATTTAAAGATGTATAGGTTAATGTGTGTCAATTCAAGACTTAGATCCAGTATACTAGGCTAAGAATACTCCAAATATTAATTTAGACATAGCTACACAAATCAGATGTAAACTTCCTGAATTCTGAATGATCTGTTGGCGTCCACATGCATCAGACCACTTTACAGTTCCCATGCTACTGAAATACTAATATGGGCACGGTCAAGTGACTCTTACTTTGGGGAGAATTTGAAATTATAAATTACAAATTTTGCCAGACCAGGTGAAAATGTAAATTTGTAGTTCACATGAATTTCAAATCCAGGAATTGAGTTCTGCTGAGACAATAATGAAGCCAATGCCCTGCCTTTGTTATAGGCTGTGTTTGTTTGTTTTTTTGAGATAGGGTCTTGCTATGTAGTCCAAGATGGCTGTGAACTCACTGTGGAGCCCAGGCTGGCCTTGAACTTGTGGTGATCCTCCAGCCTCAGCCTCCGAAGAGCTGGGATTACAGGTGCACACCACCCCTCCCAGCTTTCTTTAACTGATTTTACCTGCTTGAGCTCCCAGACTAAAAGTATATTAAATGATCTCCACAGGGACTTTCTCAGTTTCTCCTTATAAATGTCTAGGGCTGGGGATTCAGCTCAGTGGCACCACGCTTGCCTCACAAGCACAAGGTCCTGAGTTTAATCCCGGTAGCCAAAAGCCCCTCCAAAACAAAAAAAGGTGTCTAACCTTTTGACTTAGAGTTTTCAAAGTTATCATACATGGCAAATCAACCTTCTACCATTCTGTATTGATCTTTAAAATGGAAAATGGTACTAGCCGAAGTTTATTTATACAACTCCAAGGGCTTCGTTTTGATATTTTGGGGGGATCTTTTTCTCTTAGGTTTCAACACTTCTGTATCTTTTGTTATATGTGCATTTCTCCAAAACGCACATAGAGGATTACTTAAAATCTAGTTTAATGATCCCAGGTTTTTTGCAGAAGCATTCAATCCATTTACAATAGGATTCATCACTACCACATTCTTTCTGTGCTTGTGTTCTCCACCATTTCTTCTGTGTGCTTGTTTATTTTCTAATTTTGTCAATTTATTTTTGTTTCCTCAATATGTACAACTGGTTTTGTTTTGTTTTCTGAGACAGGGTCTCACTATGTAATTCAGGCTGGCCTTGAACTTACTATGTAGCCCAGGTTGGCCTCAAACTCACAGCGCTCCTCCTGCCTCAGCCTCCTGAGTACTGGAATTACAGGTGTGCATCACCACTCCCAGCTAATATGCAGGACTAGGGGCTGGGGATTTAGCTCAGTGGCACCATGCCTGCCTTGTGGGTGCGAGGTCCTGAGTTCAATCCCCAGTACCAAAAAGAAAAAAAAAAAAGTAAATAATACGTATGGCTGGAACATACATTAAATTGTTTCTTTCAGAGCCTGCCCTTCATATGGTCATGCTCACAGCTAAGGCTAGAGTTGGTCCATATCTCAGTCTCCCTCAGAAAAGCACAGGCATTTTGACTGAATAATTTCAGGACTCTTAACATGCTTCATGCCACTGGTGGCAAAAGTATGGTACACATGCTGCAGCTGGCAGTTTGCTATCACTGAAAGCTCTGAAAGGTTCACCATCACTGTTCTAGGCTTAAGGCCAATAGGTTACCTGAATTCTTATTTTGTTTATTCCTTCCATAAATTAGGCCTTATTATTATTTTATGATACCAACATTTCTCTGGGTTTATCCCAGTGCTTTCCACTTACTTCACTCAGCATTACTTCTGACATCTCAGATTTTCTTTCTGGGATAATTTTCCTCTTTGAGGTCTTACCTTTCAGAAATCCCTTGAGTAAGGCAATTTGGGCGATATATTTACTTTTTGCTCAACTGAAGATGTCATTATTTCACCTTAATTCTTAGATAATCCTATGGCAGGGTAGACTGCATCAATTTTTTATTATTAATAATATAGCACTTTATAGTTGAAACCTCGAAACCATACATTTGAAGGAAGTGATAAGGTAAGCATTACCTAATTTATCTATTCATTCATTTGTTGATTGACTGATTTTGTGTTTTGAGACAGGGTCTCACTAGGCAGTGCAGGCTGGCCTTGAGCTCACTATGTAGCCCAGGCTGGTTTTAAACTTGCTGCAATCTTCTTGCCTCAGTCTCCCGAGTGCTGGGATTACAGGGTTGTGCCCCCACACCCGGTAGCACTATCTTAATTTTCTACATCATTTATTAAATCAATGTCCAAACTATCTTTCACATGCACATTTTTTAAGATTGTCACAATGACACTGAGAAAAGTTTGCTTGTTAGAGCAGTATTCTAGAGGGCTGGGGATGCAGCTCAGTGGTGCCCCACCTGCCTGGCAAGTGCAAGGTCCTGAGTTTGATCCCCGAGTTTACCAGAAAAAAAAAAAGAAAGAAAGAAAAGAAAAAAGAGTAAGAACAGTATTTTAGGTCCCCATTTCTTTTTTTTTTTTTTACAGGTAAACAGAATAAATAAACCAGATAAATACTTCAAGACCTGTAATCACTCCCATCCTTTATTCTTCTATAGGACATCCCTGTACCTGGTGCCCGTGGAATTTACAATGTGCCATTTCTCTTTTTCTTTAAGCCCAATTCTTTTCACAAATATTAAAATTTCTATAGTGTTCACAAAGTCCCATTAGTATAGCTTTAAGTTTAAAATAATTTTTTATTAGCTAGTATACTTAATTCCTCAGCAGATCTTTTTAAGATAACTAGGTCTGACACATTAATTGATAATTTAAGTTAATATAAAAGTTCATTATTTTTTAATCATGTTCCTGAAGAGTACAGTAATTATAAATCTGTAACAGTTTATTAAATTAACACTTTATTTATACAGAGGAAAAATGGAAAATCCTATCCTATTCATGACAAGAACTCTGCTAGGACTTGCTGTGTTTTTCATACACATTTGTCACACACTTCACCAGGCTGCAGCCCTTGACAGGGAAGGTATCTGGATTTTCCTATCCTTTGTGAGCTATGAGGAGGAGCATTCTAAAGCAGAGTAACATGTTACCGATGATTCTCTGACCAGAGGAATTTGCACATTTCTGCAATTTAACAAGAATTTATAGGGCTGGGGATTTGGCTCAGTGGTTTTGGTGCCTGCCTCGAAAGCACAAGGTCCCAAGTTCGATCCCTGGTACAAAAAAAAAAAAAGAAAAGAATTTATAAATTACTTACATGTAACATGTATTGTATATATAAGAATATGCAAAAATTAAAATGGAGAAAAAGATGTTATAGATAAATATGTTTAAATTATCTGGGTGTGGTGGTGCACACCTGTAATCCCAGCACTCAGCCTAGACTACATAGCGAGTGAGACTCTGTCTCAAAAACAACAAATGAACAAAAACAATTGAAGCAGAAGGAGGTTTCCAAGCCAGGTGTGGTAATCCCAGGACTCCGGAGGCTGAGGCAGGAGGATTGCTATGAGTTTGAGATCAGCCTGAGCTACACAGTGAGTTCAAAGCCAGCCTGAAGTGCACAGTTCACAAATTTGATGCCAGTTTGGACAGATTCTGTCTCAAACAAACAAAAAGGAGTTACAGGACTGAGACCTGAGAAAAAACAAACCAAAGAAATGCATCCAACTTCAGAGCTGCTTGTTCCCCAGAGCATTACCTGCCAGCCCCTAAGAGATGGACCAAGAGGCTGAGAAGCAAGCAGATGTTTTGCAGACTTCGTGAGAAGGACCCACAAACAGAATCTGTGCTTTGAAAACTCAAGGGCCAGACCCTAGGATTAAGGATGGACCAACGTCCCCAGCTTCTAGCCATCTCAAGGCCTGTTCTGCATTAATACCATATGGAATTGCTAGGGTCTCCAGGCACCCTCTAAAAACACAGCAAAAAATAATAGCCAGGTGTGGTGGCACACACTTGTAATCCCAGAATTCTGGGAGGCTGAGGCAGGAAGTTCTTAAATTTGAGTTCGGCCTAGGCAACTAGGTGATTTAGACATTAAAAAGGAGGGACTGAGGTTGTAGTTCACCATGAAGGCCACGCACATACAAACAAAAATAACATTGCAATAGATTCCAGTTGTTTCCATGGTAATTAATCCACAATGTCTTCCACACAGTAAATAATAAATAGACTCAGATGGGTGTGGTGGTGCATACTGATAATTCCAACACCTGGGAGGCTGATACAGGAGGCTCACCTAGAGTTCAAGGCCAGCCTGGGTTACATAAGAAGACCCTGCCTCAAAAAAACTCAAAAAAAGGCTGGCATGGTGGTGATTGCCTGTAGTCCAGCACTTGCAAGGCTAAGGCAGGAGAAACGTCATGAGTTTGAGGCCAGCCTGGGCTACATAGTGAGACCCTGTCTCAAAAAAACCAGAAAAAAACCCCTCAAAAACAAACAACCCCATGAAGGAAATGAAAATCAAAACCATGGCAAGATTTCATCTCAATCCATTTGGATGGCTATTGTCAAAAAGGCAAAAGATAAGTGTTGGCGAGGGTGTAAAGAAACTGGAGCTCTTGCACACTGTTGGTAGAAGTGCAAAACATTGAAGGGTCTGTGGAAAAGAGTGTGGAAGTTCTTGAAAACATGGTAAAGAGGGCTGGGGATTTAGCTCAGTGGTTCTGCCACCTGACTGGAAAGTACAAGGTACAAAAAAAAAAAATCATAAATAGAATTATAATAAAATCCAGCAATCTCACCTCTGGGTACTTATTCAAAAAAGCATTGCAATCTGAATTGCAAAGAGACATTAGTCTGCCAATCTCCATGGTAGCACTATTCATAATATTCAAGATGTAGAAGCAACCTAAATGCCCATCAGATGGTGAATGGATAAAGAAAGCATAGTAGATTTGTACAGTGGAATATTATTCAGCCTTCAAAAAGTGAAATCTGCCATATTTGACAACATCAATGAATACAGGGACTATCAAGAAATAGTAAGTGAAAAAAGAAATAGTAAGTGAAATAGCATGATTCCACTCGTATAAGAAATCTAAAATAGTCAAACTCAAAGAATCAGAGAGTGGAATAGTCCTTATCAATGGCTGGGGCTTGGGTAAAATGGGGAGTTGCTGGGCCAGAGCTTTAGCTCAGTGGTACTTCGCCTGCCTTGAAAGCATAAGGTCTGGAGTTCAATCCCTGATACCAAAAAAAAGGGGGGAGGAGTTGCTAATTAATAGGCATAAAATCTCAATTATGCGTGATGAATAAGTTCTGGAGATCTTCTGTACAGCATTGCTAACACTACTAATTGTATACTTTGTGCTTGTTTGTGACAGGGTCCTGCTACGTAGCCGAGGCTGACCTTGAACTTGCAATCCTCCTGTCTCAGCCTGCTGAGTACAGGGATTACAGGCATACACCACCACACCTAGCCTGTACACTCAAATTTTATTGAGGATAGATAATGTTCTTATCACAATAAAATAAAAAAATCTCTAAATCATACCCTTTTCACTTTAATGTGATTCCAAGTAGGTATTAATAAAGAAAATAGACTTTTCTGCCATTTATTTTGAAGGGTCTGTTCTCAGTCGGTTTCTGTTGAAATCAGAAGGAAGGATTCTGCCCTCCGAAAGGTTACAGTCTTACAGGAGAGACATTTATGGAATTTAAAAAAGCACAGCAGGGTAGACTGCCTGTGTAAGTGGCAGAGAAGCTGACAACCATGGTTCCTCTGGTGGCGCGTTGCATCCTGGAATTCTAATCTTCGCTGTCACCTGGCTTCCTGGTGACCACTTGGTAGCCTTCCGATGTTCGTTCTGGGCTGATGCCTTGGGACATTTAAAAATAGTTCAGTGCTGAGCATAAGCTAAATATATTCCCAGAATTCCTATGCTAATCAATTATTTATCCCATACAAATGCTAAGATCAAAAACTTTTTAAGAAGTTATATATTTCAGCTTGACAGGAGGTCTTGGGAGACCGGAAGCAACAACAACTTTCAAGTCTAAAGTGAGTAAAATGGGTAAAAATGAGAATTCTACAATTATGAATATTCCTTTGCCACCAGTAGTTAAAAACAAATGTATAATTTGTTATAATTTATATGAAATGTTTTAGTCCTTTAACAAGAAAATCATTTGAATTCTCTGACAACTGGTAAAAGTTACCCTCACTTCTATTTTAACACAAAAGATGCTTTAATGGGCCAGGGATTTAGCTCAGTGGTTCTGGCGCCTGCCTCGAAAGCACAAGGTCCCGAGTTCAATCCCCGGTACCAAAAAAAACAAAACAAAAAAACCCAAGATGCTTTAAAAACACTAACTACAACTTTAAATAGCATGATTTTATCTGCAAAGTTATATTTTATGCATAATTTTTTTTGAGACAGAGTCTTACTATCTAGTCTAGGCTGGGTTTGAACTCACTATGTAGCTCAGGCTGGCCTTGAACTCCTGGCGATCCTCCTACCTCAGCCTCCCAAGTGCTAGGATTACAGCTATGTGCCATCACACACAGCCTGTAGGCATATATTTTTAAAACAGATTCTTTTTTTGTTGTTGTTGCTGTCTTTTTTGAGTCAGGGTCTCACTATGTAGTTCAGACTGACCTTTTTACCTTGTGCTTGCCAGGCAGGTTTGGTGCCACTGAGCTAAATGCCCAGCCCAGTTCAGGCTGATCTTAAACTCACTATGTAGCCCAGGCTGGCCTCAAACTCACTGAGATCCTCCTGCATCAGCCTCCTGAGTGCTAGGATTACAGGCATGCATCACCACACTCAGCTCAGATTCTATTTATAAAAACAATTTTACATTACAGAAAAACAGAGGATAATAAAGCATTCCCTTCCACTGACCTCCCAGTTTCTGTCATTGTTAATACTTTACCTTGGTATTGTGTCTTTGTTGCATTTAATATTCATACATTATTGTGAACTAAAATCTGTCCTTTGTTCTGATTTCCCCAATGTCCTTGTTATTCTCCAGAACCCCATCCAGGAAAGCAAGTTGTATTTAACTGTGTCTCCTTAGACCTCTCCTGGCTGTCCTACTTGCATGCCTTTTGCTTGCTTGTGATGATCTTGAGAGTTCGGAGGAAAACTAGTTCGGTATTGTATTAGTCAGCTTTCCCATTGCTGGGACACCATACCTGATGCCCACAATATAAGAACAGGGTTAACAGCTCATAGTTTAGAGGGTTCAGTCCGTGGTTGGCTGGCTTGAAGGCGGAAGCATCATGGCAGAAGGGCCTAGTGGAGCAAAGGTGCTCACCTCATGGCAGCCAGGAAGCAGACAGGGAGAAAGGAGAAGCCAGGGACAAGAACACAGCCTTCCAGGTCACCTGTCTTGTGACCTACTTCTTCTGACCAGGCCCACCCCTGAATACAGGAGATTTTGGGGGGACATTTGAGATCTAAACCATACCAACTATTATATTATATAGGATGCCCTCTAGTGGAATTTGGTGGTTTTATGATTAGATTGGGCTATAGGCTTGGGAAAGAACACAGAGGTAAAGGTCTGTTGTCAACAAACATAAGAAGGGCACCGCTGTCAACTTACACCTTGGTTACCTGGCTGAGGTGGCGTTGGTCAGGTTTCTCCACTGTAAAGTGATTCTGCCCCTCTCTCTCTGTAGTGTGTGGAAGGGAATCACCATGTGCACCCCATACGGGAGGCGTAGGGAGCTTACTGTACCTTAGAAGACATGGATGTAAGTGCAAGAAAGCCTTCCACAGGAGAAATGTGTCCCGTCCCCTCCAGTTACTCACTTACTTTATCATTTACAAGGCAGGAATGAAAAATACGGTCGAGGGGATGAAAAAAAATTCTGATGTGATATAGATGTGTAGCAACTTCCTACAACGAATGGGATCATTATGTACTGCAAACATGGACTGAGGAAAATAAAAACTTTTAAAAAAATAAAAATATAATTGGGCCGGGGATTTAGCTCAGTGGCACCGCGCCTGCCTTGCAAGCCAAGATCCTAAATTTCATCCCCGGTACAGGAAGAAAGAAAGAAGAGGGAGGAGGGAGGAGGGAGGAGGGAGGGCAGAAAGAGACCAAATATTCAAATTAAAAATGTATTACAGTGAAAGACATATTACCATGCATCTCCCTCAAAATCCTCGCCCTTACTTCCAACACATTTATACCGTTGTTCGTGGCACTTTCTCAATGTCTTTACCGGTTGTGAGTAAAAATATATATATATGGTGAATGCTGCTGCTGAGTACCATTCAAAGAAAGGCAGGCTTGTGAAAACATCCCGCCGAATCTGACACTATGAGATTTCTGGCTGTTCTCTAAAGTCTAAATGATCATGAGAGGTAAACATTTCAGCACACTGAGGCAGCCAGGACAGCACAACTAAAGACACTCACAAAAGAGCACTTCTAGGGCTGTTTCAGAAAGTGACAAGAACAATGGGATAAGTGTGCTGGAAGGGAGGGGATTCATGGCAACATGTCTTTTACTGTAATAAAAATTTTTTAAATTTGAACACACCATATTTTTCAATCATACCTCATATTTTCTTTCTTTCTTTTTTTTCCCAGGTCCTGCTTGCCTCAAACAAAGAATTGGATGAGAGAAGCCAAAAATGGTACCTAAAGTTTATTTTAAAAGTGCAGGATGGGCCGGGGATGTAGCTCAGCGGCACCACGCCTGCCTTGCAAAGAGCAAGGTCCCCAGTTCAGTTCCCGGTACCAAAAAAAAAAAAAGTAGGAAGAATTTATTGAGAGAAAGAAAGCTTCCATCTAAGAAAGACAGAAGGGGGACCGGAAAGTGGGTTGCCTGCCCTCCCTATTTCTCAAAAGTGTTTTATTGAGCAAAGCCACAAGGTGAGGCAGGTTCAAGGTGAGACAAAACTACAGTCAACTAATGAGATTATAAGTATAGTCACTTAGGTAATATTGATCCAATGGGAAATGATGAGGTGGGACAAAACCATGATCAGCTAATAAAATTATAACAAGTACAGTCACTTAGGTAATATTGATTAAATGGGGATCAAATGGGGAAGCTAGTCCCATAGCAAGCATAGTTGGAGGGAAAGGGCTAGTGAAGTTTTGGTCCCCACCTGGGGTGATTGATACCTGTTTAGAATATCAATCACTGCTGTTCATCTCTAGGGGAAGTATGTGAGTGTAGTGCTTTTTCTCATTTTATAATGCTGACCTTCAGTCTGTCTATCTGGACTGTCTTTCATATTGACTCCTGGAGGGCCAGCCCTGTCTAACTGCCTACGAGATATCTAATTAATTTAGCTTTCTACAATAGTGGGATCATAGGTGTGTGCCACCACATCTGGCTGGTGGTACTGTTTTAAACCTTCTAGTAAAAATTTCCCAATGGTGAGTCCATTGTCAATCAGCTCTTAATTTCTTTCTTTTTTTTTTTTTGGTACCAGGGATCAAACTCAGGTCCTTGCACTTTTGAGGCAGGCGACAGAACCACTGAGCTAAATCCCCAGCCCAGTCACAAAGCATTGACTGTTTAGTTTCATCAATACATGTCATACCTGTAGCCATTCCATACTGTAAGGAACATTCTCATTTTTAGAGACTTATCTTGTTTTGTCCCGGTTCTCTTAAATTATGTGCCCATGTGGTTTTAGCTGTTTTTCTTTTCGTTTTTCTTTTTCCCCCTCTGACGTCCTATTCTTAGGCCTGGGCGTATCTGAATGGACTCCATGTTTCCTTAAAGATAATAAGGTCACTTTCCACTGTCTCCTCCTTACTCCATCAGAGTTAAATTTTATTTAACAGTCTCTCTCATTTAACATCCTTTTAAACAATTTAAATCCCAACAAAACTAGTAAAGGTACTCCAGGTTTGGTGGCTCAAGCCTTGCCCGCCCCGCCCCACCCCACAGGCAGAGCCACAAGAGAGAAGAGGAAACAAATCTTGAGTAACAGGTAGCAGCCAGCACCCTGAATGAGCACAACAAATTACAAATATATGCATTCAAAATGAGACTATTTGTTTTCCAAAGAACTGACAATACAAGTAAACATATGTAACACCTTAGAGTAATTGCGTGTGAAAGGGACAATATAGGGAGTAAGAAATGGTACTAGTTGGGGATAGTGGCACATGCTTATGATCCCAGCAGTCTGGGAGGCTGAGGCAGGAGCATCACAAGTTGAGTCCACCCTGGGCAACTTAGTGAGATCCTAATGCAAAATAATAATGATATAGGGCACCAAGTAAGCAAAATAATCCAAACAAGGGGACTATTAAAACTCCCAACCTGCTTGATATCCAAAACGAGAGTTCACATTCTCTAAAATCAGAGAATGAATTCTAGGAACAATGGAGGTTAAGAGTAGGAAAAATTTACTGAAAGAAAGATAGCTTCTGTCTGAGAGAGACGGTAGGGGGGCCAGAAAGTGGGTTGCTCACCCACCTTGCTACTTAAAGGTGTTTTATGGGGCAAAGCCGAGGGTACAAATTGGAACCATAAGACCCAGTGGAAAATCACAAGGTGAGCATGAGGTGGGACAAAACCATGATCAACTAATAAGATTACAAGTGCAGTCACCTGGGTAATATTGATTAAATGGAGATCCAATGGGAAAGCTAGTCACTAGCAAGATTTTTCCAGGAAGGAATGGGCTAGCTAGGAATGCTTTGGTCCCCAATTAAGGTGACCGATGTTCATAGAACATCAATCACAGGCCAGGGATTTAGCTCAGTGGCACCACGCCTGCTTGTGAGGCAGACAGCGGAACCACTGAGCTAAATCCCCAGCCCAGTTTCTCTCTTTTTAATGTTAACCTTTAGTGAATGTGCCTCAATTGTTTTTAATGCTGAGGGCCTAGGCCTGCCCAACAGACTTATAATATTTTTTATTTAAATTTTTTTTTCTATTTAGCTGTGTGTAACATTAATGAGGGTCTAACAGTCAGAATTATTTTTTTAAATTAGAGAGAGGGCTGGCGGTTTAGCTCAATGGTTTTGCTGCCTGCTGCGCAGTTCGATCCCCGGTACCAAAAAAAAAAAAAAAAGATTAGAGAGAAGTGTATCTCACTTTATCCCTTTACTTTTTTGTTTGTTTGTTTTTACCTCCCCTCTTTTCCAGGCTATTTCTTTCTCTCCTCTGTAGATAACTGGTCACCGCCTTAGTTTCTGTTTTATTCTTCCTGTTTCTTTTTGCCCAAACAAGCAGAAACATATGTGCGTTTTCTTATTTCTCCTCCCTTTTTTTGGTACCAGGGATCAAACTCAGGTCCTTGCACTTGTGAGGCTGGCGGCAGTACCGTTGTTTTGTTTTTGTTTTGTTTTGAGACAGGGTCTTCCTATGTAGTTCAGGCTGGCCTCAGCCCCCCGAGTTTTGGGATTACAGGTGGGCACTATCACACCCGGCCTCCTTCTTTTTATTTTATTTTATTTTATTTTATTTTTTTTCCTCCTTCTTATATTAAAACAATAGATACTCTTTCCACTGCTTCCCTTAACACTGTGTCTTGGAAGTTGCTCCAGACTTTTCCCGTTCTTTGTTATAACTGCATAGTGCTCCATTTTGCAGCAGTAGCGTATGTTATGTAACTACTCTATTCTGTATGGGCATTTAGGCCATTTCCAACATTTTGCAATTACAAACAATACCATATGCTTTTTATGCACGTGGTGTTTTTTTTTGTGGTATCAGAAATCGAACTCAGGACCTTGAGCTTTCAAGGCAGGTGTGGCACCACTGAGCTAAATACCCGGCCCTGAGTGTATGTTTTTGCAGGTTGGAAGGATGACTTCAAGGTAATTTTCTACAAGAGTGCTGACTCCAAAAGTTAGTAAATGTGTTTTGTTAGACATCACCAAATTTCCTTCCAAAAGGTTCTATTTCTACCAGCCCCAGGTGACCTTATAAACCAGTAGCCATGGTTCCAAAGCATTAAAATTGAAGGACTTTCGAACTATGCTATGCAATGCACCCGCACAGAGGGGTGCATGCTAATGGACCATGCTGGTCCTGCTGATACGCAGGCCTCATTAGGCTCATTAGGAGCGGTGTGGGGAGTGAGAAGCTCATTCAGTCCACAGCACCTATTCAGTAAAGGCTTCCTCCTCAGATATTGATGATCTGTGAGGGAGAATTTACCTTGTATGGGATGGGATGGAAGAGAGAGCCGACCTACACGCATGGCTTTGTTGTGTGTGCTCCCATCCTGGAGGGTGTTATGAGGGCAGAGGCTGCCTCCCTTCTTTTCTTGTGAACCATGTGGATTTTGTTGTTGACATTTATTGTTTTTTGAGACAGGGTCTCCTTATGTAGATCAGGCTGACCTTGAACTATGTAGCTCAGGCTGGCCCCAAACTTACCTCGATCTTCCTGCATCAGCTTTCTGATTGCTGGGATTACAGGTGTCCACCACCACACCTGGCCTGACATTCACTGTTATCAATACATTTCCACAGAGCCTGTATACTGTATTTTGAAGGAATATATCTCTACCCCTGGATCTAAAAGTAAGTCCCATGATAAGAACCAAGATGCATCACGTAAAGGTACAAGTTCCCAATGAGAAATGTAAATGTGTTGTATACCTAAAATGTACCAATAAAAGAATTTAAGAAAAAAAAAAAAGTTAAGTCCCATGGCTCAGGACTAAGCTAACCAGCCCAGTCTTATTCTCTGATTTATTGTTAATGTCTCAGGTGTGGACACACTGCCCTGAAGCCCCAAAGTACAAAGTACGTGTCTTCCAAGGAAAAAAAAAAAAAAAAGCAGGCTCACTCAGTGTAGTGGCACACATCTGTAATCCCAACACCCAGAAGGGCTAAGGGAGGGGGATTGCAAGCTCAAGCCCAGTTTGGCAATTTATTTATTTATTTATTGAGACAGTGTCATGCTCTGTAGCCCAGACTGGCCTCAAACTTGGTTCTATCTCCCTGCGTCAGCCTCTCAAGTGCTGGAATTACAGGTGTGCACCACCATGCCCGGCCAGCCTTGGCAATTTAGTTAGACCCTGGTTCAAAATAGAAAATAAAAAGGGGTTTCGGGTGTGGATTAGTGGCAGAACTAATCCTGGGTTTGACCCTCAGTAACACAAAACAAAGAAACAAAGAACTGCTGGATTTGTGTTTGCCTAACTGAGCCTCTCCATTACACTAACCTTGAAACCTGTCTTTCCTCTGGATTTCCAGCTGTGTACTCTGAAGTTGCCATTTTGTTGTTGTTCTTGTTTAAATGAGTTAGGTTTCTGTGACTTGCAACCAAAAACATTTTCTTTTCTACTATGAGAAACTTTAGTATTGCTTATGAAAAATATTTCTTAAGTTCAAGCTGTTCCCTAGGCTTTTAAATCAAAACCAGATAATCCACGAGTGAAAAATATATACTTTTGGGTGAAGCCTTTTCATCACAGAGCCAGTCTGGCATCTTGACATGGGGGCCAGTATTACTACAGTTGCATGTCACTTAGTGAAGGGCACATGTTCTGAGAAGTGTGTTGTTGCACAATTTACTGCTGTGCAAACATCAGTGCACTTGCACTAGCTCAAGTGAGAAGAAAAGCTCTGCAACAACAGTCCTAACACACTGTCATTAGATGTGATTATGGACAAGAGCAGCAAGGAAGCTCTCCTAACTAAAATAATTACCACCATAGTCCATGTCAGTCTCTAGGTCTCCCCTCACACACACCTTTGTGTACTAGAATACACCAGATAGTTTTCTGAAGGTTTTTAGCAAAGCCCACTGGTAGGGTAACATTCATTTTGGTAACTGACTTCATTATGCACCTTAATTTTCACAAGAATTTAACAAGATTCAGAACATGACCCTGCTTTTTACCTTAAAAAAAAAGTCCCCAGACTAGAACTTCCACAATTCTTTGAACTCCTCGCCCTAAAATTTTTCTCTATCTACTCTCATTCTCTCTCTCTCTTTTTTTTTTTTCTGAGATGGTCTAACTATGTACCCCAGGCTGGCCTTGAACTCGTGGCAATCCTGCCTCATCCTTCTGAGTGCTGCAATGGTTAGGATTACAGGCATACCCCATGATGCTTGGCCTTATTCTTGATCCATTGTTTCTTGTCAGAGTGGAAGAGATACCCTGTCTTTTCTAAAATTAATCTCCCATTAGTAACATTATATCGACACATAACTGCAATTTACTATGCAGCAAAAATGATTCAAGAAGAAAATAATGTTCTGTGTCTGTTTACCTTTCTATAACTAATAGCTTATGTTACTCTACTTTTTTTTTTTTTGAGACAGGGTCTCCCTATGTAGTTCAGGTTGGCCTTGAACTTATAATGTAGTTCAGGCTGGCAGTGACTCTCCTGCTTCAGCCTCCTGAGTGCTGAGATCACAGACTTGTACCACCATGCCTACCTATTAGTGTACTTTTTTAACATTTGCGCTTGGGTAAATGCTTATGTATGTATAGGAATGTCACAACGCAGGATGCTACTAGTTCAGGCACAAAGTATTAAAATTATTTTGTAAAAAAAAAAGTTGCTGGCACACGCTGTGATCACAGCCCTCAGGAGGCTGAGGCAGGAGGATTGCTGTGAGTTTGAGACCAACCTGGGCTACATAGTGAGTTCAAGGCCAGCCTGAACTACACAGTGAGACCATCTCAAAAAATAAATTTAAAAAAGTTGATTCCCATACTTTCTTTTCAGATCCAGACTCCATCAATGTCCTTTTTTTTTTTTTTTTGATACCTTGGATTGAACTCAGTATCTTGCATTTCCCAGGCAGACGTGGAACCACTGAGCTACATCCCTGGCCCAACAATGCCCTCTGTAAGACCATGTATTTACCCATTTCATCTCCACAAGCTCTTTCCCATATGCATTTAAATATACCCCAGTCTTTGCCTTCTTAAAAAAAATACAGGGCCAGGGATGTAGCTTAGTGGTTCTGTCGCCTGCCTCGCAAGCGCAAGAACCCATGTTCAATCCCTGGTACCAAAAAAAAAAGAAAAATAAATAAAAATACAAAAACTCTTTTTTCGGGTCGGGGATTTAGCTCAGTGGTTTCGCCGCCTGCTGTGCAAGCACAAGGACCCAAGTTCCATCCCCGGTACCAAAAAACCCCCTTTTTTTGGTCCTATGGGTTTTTTTTTTAACCTATGTATATTTTAAAAATATTATGTTACCTTCTTCCTTCACAGCCACATTTTTTTTGTTAAAAAAGGAAACTATCTGCTTCCAATTTAAATACCCAGTTATAATAACTAGAGAAATTAAAACTGATCTTGCAAATTTAGCATTTGAACAAACTTGTACTTAAAAACCTGACTACAGGTTCAAGCCATCATTAAGAACATAAGCTAAATAAAAAACAAATCAATTAAATACACAAATGACTAGTGCCAAACTGGGGAACTAATTAAGATCCAGATCTTTAGTGAACGTTTGGAGAATGCTGGGAACATAAATCTCCCTATGTCTGCTGTATAGTTCCTTAAAGGCTGCCTGAATTGGCTGCTTAAACACTACTGCAAGATCTTGAGGTGTGCCCCACCATCCCATACAGCTGCCCAGATATGCTAGTGGTCAGCCTGGCCAGTAACCACTTTCTCCTGCCCTACTTCCCAGAGGGAGGGAAGACAGTGGCCTGTGTGAGGGGCTGATATGAGAATCGTTCAACTAATGACTTCCCAACATGGGAGGCAAAAAACTTCAAGAATGAATTTTGCTCTCATCTTCAGCATGTCGTTCAATGTGTCCTGCAGCATCCTGCTTGGATCCTTTCCTAGCCGTGAAAAAAGCATCACAGTTCTTCCAGCGACACTTCAGAGTCTGAAAGTTTGGATTAGTATGGTCAGTCAGCAAGTGTTGTTTCAAGTGATCTACAGCACCAAATATCAGAGAGCAACCATGCCACCAACAGCGGTAATTCTGCATCAGATTTAGTCTCGCAGCCTGAATACTGCCATCATAACAGCCAGTGTAAATCATGCTTTTGTGGATGGTCATACACATAATCATGTCTTTGTGTCCTCCATAAACTTGCAGTCGATCATGAGACTGTAATTCATAGACACGAACAAATTTATCCAGGCAAGCAGTCACCATCACTTTTCCTAGGATGTTCACCACGGTCACTGCATGGTTGTGACCTTTATAGATCCGCACAAGCTCACCAGTGTGAATGTTGTGAGCATGGACGGACTGGTCACTTGAGCCGCTGAACACGAGGTCATTCACCATCTTCATGCCCAGAATGGTCTTGGTATGGCTCTCCAGAGTTCGGAGGAGCAGTCCGTTCCAGGCACCCCGCACACTAATGGTGCAGTCATAAGATCCCACGACCAGCAGCTTTCGGGAACCTTCTTGGGCTGTGGCAAGACAGCTGACAGCCCTTGCCCCATGGCATTCAAAGGTCTCGAGGTGTTTGTTGCTCTTTGCATTGAAGGTGACCACAGTGCCATTTGCCAGTCCTACATACAGGATTCGCCATCGACTGTAGAGGCAGAGAACCCGGTCTTCCAGCTTTAACTTCTCTATGCACGTGCGGGTTTTAACATTGTAGCAGCGAATGGTGGGATCACTGGAACCTGTGTAGAGCGCAGCATTCTTCTCAGAGGCCTGAGTGACCAGCAGACAGTTCACTTTGGAAGTATGGCCCTCAAAGATGCCAATGCATTTCCCGCTCACCAGGTTATACGCTTGGACAGTTTTATCTCCCGAACAGGTATATAGTAAGTTTCCAAATATCTGAATTGCATTCACTGCAGCTTGGTGCCCTTCAAAGCTTCCTTCTGTGGGTTCATCATCATCTCCTGGCTCTGAAGATATTTCTGAGGAGTTTTTGGAGCCTTTTAGGGAACAGATCACAGTCTGAGCTTCTGCCACACTTACAGGGTTCACAGCCAAATTTAAGGAATTATCTATACATGTGGTCTTCGCTTCCTATTTCCTAGTATTCTATCAGCCTGTTACAATCTTTCCAACAAAGTAACATGGACCAAAATTCTGCTTCAGTTTCTTCATCAAGAAATAGTGATAATTACTGTACTTACCTCATAGGACTGTGAAGATTAACTCTGCTATTATGTATAAAGTACTTAAAACAGAGCCTGACCCATACTGAGCACTATGTGTTAACTATTATTATAATAATTAATTCTTAATGACACAGCTGCAACAGTTGAAGATAAGAGAAAGAATTGGAAGACTGCCATTCTCACCATTTTGCCCAAGAAAATAACAGATACAGCTGCTGGAAAGTGAGTTTTAGGAGCAGCTCCGGTAAATGACATCATGGATTGTAAACTCCATTCAGACTTGTCTCCTGTATTTAGTCCCAGGTCTGATCTACGGTATATACTCTATACACACACGTATAATTCTACAATATTATACATTGTATTTACATTAGATATATAAAATATAAATATAGCCGAGAGTAATAGAACTCATTTACCCTCAAAAAGAACTTGGTAAGGGC
>NW_004624800.1:4331830-4390016 GCF_000247695.1 Heterocephalus glaber | reverse complement strand
AAAAAAAAAAAAAAAGAAAGAATTTGGTAAATCCGCAGGCTATGCATATTTTTAAAGTTCTTTTAAATTCCGTACACTTTAACCAAGACCCATCAGAGGCTTTTAACCCGAGAATGAACAAAAGAGACTGCTTGTCTAGCAAACGTATTGTTTGATAGTTTAAAAAATCAATTACATGATGCTAATTTTGTCTAATACAAGGAAGCGAAGCGTACGACAGAAAAAAGCACAGGTTGTCTCCCGGTCTCCAAGGAGACGGAAGAGTGCTGGGGGGGGGCCACTGACGTCTCCTGCGCACGCGCGCCCTCTTTCCGGCCGAGAGTCGGCGCAGTGCGCCGGCGCGCATCGCAGGACGACGGCGGGCGGGCCTGAGTGGCTGCGTCTCTGGCGCCGTCTGTAAATGGCGTTGGTGGCGGGAAAGTTGAGTCTCTCGTGCGCCCAGCCTGCGGGGCGATGTGTAGTGACTTCCGTAGGGCTGAGTCTGGGACCGAGGTGAGAGCCGCTGGGGGGGGGGGAGCGAGGGAGACAGAGCACGGCCGCGGCGGGCGAGGGTGCGTGGGACCCGGATGCTGGGAGGGCGTTCCGGGCCTGGCTGGGCCGAGGCTCCCGGAAACGCTGCTCCCCCCGCCCCGCCCTTCCGCGCACGCCCCGAGTCTCCCCAGGGAGCGAAGTCTGAGGGGAGCGGCCGAGTGGAGGCCACAGAAGTCGTTCCTGCAGACCCGGAGGAAATAGGCTAAATTGCCCGGGCTAGGTTCGAACTTGCCATCATCCTCCTGCCTCAGCCTCTCAATGTGCTGGGGTTACAGGTGTGCACCGCCACAACAGGCTCTAGAAACTTATTGAACAAGGGATATTTGGGTAGGTTGCTTCACTTTCTCTTTAATCACCTGTCTCTGCTTGTGGAATCAGCTCCTCACTATCCCAGGGTACATTGAGCCACACAAGCCATCTGATGTCCTGCCAGGGTTTATTTGGGAAGTGAATCAGCAAATATCGATCACTTACTGTGTGTCAGCCACTGGCCAAGGGATGAGAGTACAAAACAAAAAACACAGCTTCTGCCCTAAAGAATTAGTAAACAAGGCTGCCTTAACATGTAGAGTCTGGTAAAAGTGTGCTGTCCAATTAAGGGGCCGGTGCTGTGGAAGATAGTCGAGGGATGAGATGATAACTGAAGTATTAAGGATCATTTGAAGTGGCTTGGCCAGGGAAAGGTGATACTCAAAGCAGAGGGAGAAGTAGCACATGCGTTTAGCTGGGGATCACTTGCTTAGAGGCACTGCAGGGAGTTCTGTGTAGTTGGACAAAGGGAGTGAGGGAGACAGTATTGAGAGGTGCGGAGGAAGCAGTCTCTAGAAACAGCAAACCTATCAAGGGCCAGGTAGGAAATATTTAGAGTTTGCCATTCATGCAGTGTTTTCACATTTGTTCAACTCTGTTCTAATACTTTTTTTTTTGAGACAGGATCTCAATGGGTCTCGAGGTTGACCTTGAACTCATGTAGCCCAGGCTGGCTTCGAAGCAATCCTCCTGTCTCAACCTTCCTAGTGCTGGGATTACGGCATGCTGCACCACACCTGACAATAAAAATTTTTTTTAACAGATCCTAGGGGTTCACTTTATTGTAAGCCAAAGAGTAGAAACCATGTACTCCCCCCTAAGTTTGAAGAGAAGTATTTAAATACATCTTGCATTGAAAGAATTCATTTTTACCATGTCTTTGCACAGCAGCAGTGAGATTTTTAGTTTTATTATCTTATCAGATAGTTAAGTAATGACATCTTCTGTATTGCATGCCTGTAACCCCAGATACTTAGGAGTCAGAGGCAGGAGGAAGGATCACTGGAGCTCGTTGAGTTTGAGGCTAGAGACACCATCTCAAAAAAGTAAAAGTAATACCCCTTGAGTTCTAAAATAATTTAATAAGTAATTGGAAGTGTCTGTCCAGGTATGGTTCCGATGCACAGCATATTGCTTTTTTGTTTTTAACCAGCCCTGCTGTATTTATTAAAGTGGCACACGCTTATGACAAAAATCCCAATAATACTAAAATAAAAAGTAGGAAACTCCTATTCCCATTATCATTTCTAGAGGAAAACTCTATATTTGTAGTCTTTGAGAAATTTTATTTATTTATTTATTGTGGTACTAGGTATAGAGCCCAGGGCCTTTGCTCTGAGCTACCTCCACAACCCTTTTTATTTTCTATTTTGATAAGTTGGTAACTTGCCTGGGCTAGACTTGAACTTGCAGTCCTCCTGTCTCACTCTCCTGGAGTGCTGAGATTATAGATGTATGCCACCATGCCTGGCTTCCAGAAATTTTCTAATGACATTGTAGAGCCCAAAATGGAGAATAATGTACTTGAAGTTCAGAGACCTTGGTTATAATTGTGTCTTTACAAAGAACAAGCTTTGTGATTTGATGTAAGTCCATTAAACCTCTGCTTCTACTTCGTAAAATGAAGGTGGAAGGCTGCTTTCTTGGTTCCTTTTCAGCTCTGTCTCTAGGAGGTGGTTTCTTATACTTTGTTGCCTTTGCACTAAACCCAATATCTGCATAGTAAATATATATCAAATACTGATAATGATGACTGGTTTCCTCAGAAAAGATACAGGCTGGGTGTCTGGCACATGCTTGTAATCTCAGCACTCAGGAGGCTGAGGCAGGAGGGTTGTTGCAAGTTCAAGGTCATTTTGGGCTACATAGTGAGTTAAAGGCCAGCTTGAACTATATAGTGAGACCCTGTCTCAAAAAAAAAAATAATAAAGAGTGACAGGACAGAGGGAAGGAAGGCCAGCAGGCCAGGTTTTTTGTTTTTTGTTTTGTGTTTTGTGTTTTGTGGAACCAGGGATCTAACTCAGGACCTTGCACTTGCAGGCGCTGCACCACTGAGCTACATCCCCAGCCAAGGCCAGCTTCTTTTCTGGAAGTAAATATTAAATGAGACAATATTTAGTATTTATTAAAAAATAGTGATTTCCCAGGCATAGTGGTACATACCTGTAATCTTAGCACTCAGGAGGATGAGACAGAAGGCTTGCAAGTGTGAGTCCAAGCCCGAGCTATGTAACAAGTTCTAGGCCAGACTGGACTACAAAGTAAGACCTTGTCTCTAAAAAAAGAAAACAAGAAGAATAGTAATTGATTTTGTGTGTAATCACAGGCTTTTAGAACAAAGTTTATTTCTTTCTTACCCAGAATAGAACCCATGTTCCATCATTATAGTTATTTCTCTATAAAAGCCATCAATTTCCCTGCCTCTTTTTGCCTCTAACCTACTTAACCTATCCATGGTTAAACTCAACTGTCTGCTCTCATTTCTCTGCTCATTCATCTGACTAATACTAGACAAAAATCACAAATAGACTGATTTCACTTTAAATTTATAATCATCAACTTAAAATGGGAACCCAGTCCAACCATATTTCCCTAGTAATTCACTTCCTACAGAACATGTCTTCCAATCCACCCATATCCCTGAATTGCAGGTGCATATGTTTATTTTTGTCTTAATATAGCTACATGTATGTGTAGTGGGCATTCCAGACTTAACATGCTCATCCTTGACTGAATCCGGAATCCAGGGAAGTGGAAGAAGCATGTGTTAGAAAAGAGTATCATAGGGGCAGACAATCCACTTTCTGGTCCCCCTTCTGTGTCTCTTAGAAGCTTTCTTTCTCTCAATAAATTTTTCCTACTCATGAAAAGAAAAGAGTATCAGGGCCGGGGATTTAGCTCAGTGGTTTCGCCACCTGCTGTGCAAGCGCAAGGACCCGAGTTCGATCCCCGGTACCAAAAAAAAAAAAAAGAAAAGAGTATCATAGCCAGGTGGCAGGGAGCATATCTGTAATCCCAGCACTGAGATCTGGCTAAAGTAGAGTTTGAAGCTAGCCTGTACTACACAGGGAGACCGTCGGTAGTGTAGGTTTTCATGAGTGTGACAATTGTAATATGATTAAGGAGGAAATACCTTTTTTTGGTAATTAAAATATTTGAGGGGAAGTGGTTCAGAGGGAAAAAAAAAGGTAAAGTAAACTTGACAGCATTAGTGAATTTAATAGGTGTATGGTGTTCATTGTTCAGGTGTAATTGTTTCTCTATAGGTTTGAAGTTTTTAAAAATGAACAAGTAGGGAGAAGGTAAATGTTTCCTAAACTGATGTCTTGACGTCCCACCACTCACAGACACCCACACCCCAACTGCTGCTTCTCAAATCTTAACCACTTTTTTTTTTTGAGACAAGTTCTCACTGTGTAGTTCAGGCTGGCCTTGAACTCACTGTGTACCCCAGGCTGGCCTCAAACTCACAGCAATCCTCCTGCCTCAGCCTCCCGAATGCTGAGACTACAGGAATGTACCACCATGCCTGGCCTCAACCCTTATAAAGGACAACTTCATTCTGCCTGTGGCGAAGTCAGACTCTGTGGAGACTTCCTCAAATCCACTGTGCTCTCACATGGCAGGTCAGTTCACACTGAATTCATCAGCAGAGTTTGTCTGCTCTTTCCAAGTATGTCAAGAATCAGACCACTTTCCCTGTCTTTACTGTAGCCATTCCCTGTCACCATCACTATAAAGGTCTGCTCCTTTACCGAAGTTTCTACAATATGTAGCCCATAGTGCTGTCCTGCATTAACCACCTAACTGATCTCTGCTTCCAGCCTTTCTACTCACCCTAGAGTACTTTCCAGAGTATCCAGATCAATCCATTTTAAACATGAGCAAAGCCTGGTGGCACACCCTGCAATTTCAGCTACTCAGGAGGCTGAGGGAGGAGGATTGCAAGTTCAAGGCTAGCCTAGGCAATTTAGCAAGCCCTGCTCTCAGAAAAGGCTTGGGATGTACCTCAATGGTTAAGTGTTTGCCTAGCATGCATGAGGCCCTGGATTCAATTTCCAGTGCTGCAAATAAACAGAAAACCAAAAATGTAAAGACTATTGCTTAAAGTTTCAAGAGGCAAAATCCCTTTCATCTCACAATTTGCTCTTTAAGCCCACCCAGTGATCTTTGCTCTCACCTCTTTCCTTTTTGACCTTATATCCCACATTCTTCTCTGTTCTTCACACACTGCTCTCTGATTTTTCAGTGAGCTCCAGTCTTGGCTCCTTGGCTGTGGCTGTTCCCTGTGCAGACTGCTGTCCCTCAGACATTCGCAAGGCTCCCTTCCCCAGCTTCAGTTTCTACTCAGATGCCAACACCTTTGAGCAGCTTTTCCTAACAATCCAGTGTGAAGCAGCCCTTCCTGCTGCCAGCCTTTATTCATTCCTTCACTCTGCTGGTGTGGCTGCTGCTGCTGGTGAATACTTAACCTACCCGACACTGTACATCATTGGTACTGTCCCATCACTGCCATTTAGTGTGCATGAAGCAGATGTTGGCTATTGGGTTTGCTCTTTTACTGCAGTGTCTACAACAATACTTAGCCCATAGTAGGTATTCAGTAATTTGTTTACTGGTTGAATTTCATGCCTTTCTCCCCTTCCTTCTCCCTGCTTCTTTCTGTCTTGCTTCATGTGTCATTAAGAAAGTAGAAGAAGGGCCAGGGATTTAGTTCAGTGGTTCCAGTGCCAGCCTCGAAAGCACAAGGTCCCGAGTTTGATCTCCAGTACCCAAAAGAAAAAAACCAAGAAATTTTAGTATGTACTGCAAACATGTACTAATAAAAGTAAAAATTTAAAAAATTATCGGAACTCCCTTAGTATTTCCTGTTGTATTTCTGTTAACTGATTTCTAGTTTGTTTCCTTTATAGTCAATATATTTTGTATGATTTCAGGTATTTTAAATTTGTTTTGGTGTGTTTTATGACCCAAGACACTTCTATCTTAATGAATTTGTTCCCTAGGTGCTTGAAAAAATTGGGTATTCTGCTATTAGGTGTGTGTTCTATGTATCAGAAAGCATGGAGAGCAGAGAGACCACGGGGCAGGCTTTGAGCAACAAGGCTGTTTATTTCACTCAAGTGCAAGTGGGCTGAATCCAAAAAGAGAGTCAGCAATGAGCAAGGAAGAGCAAGGGGTGGTTGCCAGGTGTTGGAGGTGGTTGCTGGGTGTTAAAGTCTGGAGAGTCGCTGCCTTGAGGTATCTGGGGGCAGATAGTGTGGCCTGTGCTCCTTGGACTGGGCAGTGTCGCAGATGTACTTGGATTTCCTGGAATTAAGGGTGGTACAGATGTGCTTGGACTTCCTGGAACTGAAGGGTGAGACGTAGTGATATGTAAAGGTCATTCCCCCGGTGGGCTCTGCAACAATCCTTCCTGCTGATGGGCCAGTGGGCTTTGCAGCGGTTTTTCCTGCTGGGCATGACATTTTATATGTGAAGTAGAGCCTATTGGTTGAATGTGTTCAGATCTTCTGTATTCTTGGTGGTTTTCTATCTAGTTAGGAGCTGTTTGTACTGGAGATTGGACCTAGGGTCTCTGCACTGAGCTACATCCCCAACACCCTCCCCCTGCACTCCAGTCTGTAGTCCTCCTGCCTTAGCCTCCCTAAGTGCTGGGATTACAGGCATGTGGTACCATGCTGGGCTTTCTATCTATGGTAGTTTTATCAGATGCTGAGAGGTGGGGTTTGACGTTCCAACTGTAATTGTGTATTTGTTTCTCTTTCAGCTCTATTAGTTTTGCTTCATGTATTTTGAGACTGCTGCTTGATATGTACACATTAAAGATCATTATGTCTTCCTAGTGGATTGATCCTTCAGTCATTATGCAGGGTTCTTTTCTGTCCCTAGTAATTTTGCTTTGAAGTCTACATTTTTAAATATTAATATGGCAATCCCTACTTTTTCATCAAATCTATATTGATAATATATGTGCTGGTTTTCTGAATCCCTTCCTGTAAAAAGAGAGTAATAATTTTTCCCCGTAAGAAAGGGCAATTTGTCCATCTGTGATAATGAATTCCATCTAGTCATTGCTTCTCCTCCCCAATGTCACTCCTACAGTTTTTCCCACTCCTCCAGGCATTTCTGTTTTCTCACATTGTTTGCCTGGTCTTTTCCAAAGGTACACAGCTAAAAACAATGGGTGAGAACAAAACCAACAAGAGACCGCCCTGGAGGTCATTCCTCATCTCAGCAAATCTACCTCTGCTTCCTTACCTCCCAGGCCCTTGTTGGCGCACTGACTTCTGGCTCCTCTCCACCTCCTCCCAGAATGTCTCCTGCCATGATTATCATTTCTAAGTCCTCCTCAGACTGACCCTCTCACCTTTATTTGGGGTTTTTGTTGTTTGGGGTTTTGTGTGTGTGTGTGTGTGTTATTTTGGGGGGTTGTTTTGTTTTTTGGTTTTGTGAGACGGTCTGATGTTATCTGATATTATAGGCCTTCAACTTCTGATCCTCCTGCGGAAGCTTCCTGAGTGCTAGGGTTACAAGTGTGCTTCTACTCCTGGCTACACCCAGGACTCTTAAAGACCTGCCCCTGTCAGTTGTTGGGGCTGGAGGAACAGAGGAGGACACTTACTTCATGCAGGTGAGCTGGCGGTGAGGATGGAGCATAGTGGCGCATGTCCATTTCCAGCCTTCACAGCTGGCCATCGAAGCAGTCTTTCCCATGGGGAAGTTGAGAGGAGACCATGGAGAGCACACAGCAGTGTGAGGTGGCAGAAAGCGCCTGCAGTTTTGATTTTGTGCTTTCTGGTTCCTTGCTAGGAACTTGCATATAGTTTCTTTTTTGGTATAAATGAAATTTTGAAGCAGAGTCTGATATAACTTCCTAATGAAATCTACGTCTGCACTTACTGGAACCTCTAATTTGTGGATCTTCTTAAGTTGAAATTTTAGCCCTTATAAATTCTATTAAAAATTAATGCAATGGTTCTGCTGCCTGCCTTGCAAACGCAAGGACCTGAGTTTGATCCCCGGTACCAGAAAAAAAAAAAGAAAGAAAGAAATTAATGCTGCTTAGTTGGTATGTAAAAAAAATTTTTTTTTTTTGGTACTGGGGATTGAACTTGGGTCCTTGGGCTTGCGCCACAGGTGGTAAAACCACTGAGCTAAATCCCCAGCCCGGTATGTAAAAATTTTTGTCTGACTTTTTATGTATTTATCTGTTTTTCTTTTTATCTTATAGGGTGATTGCTTTTAAAGTAATTAGAAAAGCCACAGCCCTACTGGGGATGTACTTAGCAACAATGGAACTTAAGCGTATAGTATTAGAGTAACAGGTGTCTTTTCCATATAATTTAGACAAATGCCTTTATTCAAGAGCCAAGCCTAGTCCTGTGCCCTGAAGGGCAATCAAATTTTCAAAGTGGCTGAGGAGTTCTAATTTTACATGTGATTTTTAGAACTGTCCTAAAAATGTTAGGGCATTTTATTTTATTTTTGTGAGTTTTTTTATTGGTACATTTTAGATATACATCATGATAACATTCATCATAGGGAATTTGTAACTCTATGTGATATATCTTGCTTCTTTTTTCCCATACCATTCCTCTCCAACCCTTCTTCCCCTCCTTATTTACAAAAACTTTGTCTCCATTTTTTTTATTGTTTTCTTGTCCTTTCCTTCCTTTCTCCCTCCCTCCTCCATTGTTCCCCTTCACATTTGAATGTTTTCTTCCCATTTCCCAGTATCTATTATACATTTTAGTCCTTATTTCCACTTTCAGTTTCTCATACCAGAGAAACAATGTGGTGTTTAAACATGTATGTCCACTTTATTTCACTTAATAGTATGGTCTCAAGATGCATCCATTTAGCTAAAAATGTCTGAAGCTCATCTCTTTTGTGGCAGAGTAGTCCTCTGTTGTATTGAAAAAGAAAACCCCACATTTTCTTTGGTTGATGGGCATTTTGGCTGTTTCCAAGATGTAGCTATTACAAACTGTGCTGCTGTAAACATGAGTGTGCATATATCGCTGTGGTATACTTTTAATTCTTTCTCAGGAAGATACTAAGAAGGGGAATAGCTGGGTCAAATGAAACCTCTAGTTTCAGTTTTTTGAGTCATCTCCACACTGATTTCCACAGTGGTTGTTTAGGGTATTTTAAGGAGTACCTGTGGTAAGGTCCAAACTCTGCATTGGTCACATACATATTATGGCAATGGCTTCTTTGTTTTGCTTTCCTATTCGTTCTAGTTGCTTTCTTATCCTGTGTTACAAGTTACACCTTTTGCCATAAGTGAATTCTTTTACCTATCAATAATAAGTTATATATCAGTAGTAAATTGAATTGTATTCAACTCATAAAGGACATACAGAGTTCTTATAGGGCAAGGTTGAGAATATTCTGTTTAGGATGCTTGGGGTTTTTTTTGTTTTGTTTTGTTTTTGATTTGTTTTGTTTTGTTTGGTACCGGGGATCAAACCTTGCGCTTGGGAGGCAGGCGCCGGAACCACTGAGCTAAATCCCTGGTCCTTAGGATGTTTGGTTTTGTGTGTCGTACTGGGAGTGGAACCCAGAGTGCCATACCCAGGGCCTCACACCTGCTCAGGAGTCACTCTCCCCCTGCACTGCAGCACCCCAGGCCCAGGTGTTTACTTCTAGGTAGCCTTTTATACTACATAAACTTATATGAATCCTTTTATCGGAGCCTGTCTGCAAACATTTAATCACAAAACAAAGCCTGGAGGGGGAATGAGCCTTTAATTTTAAGTGCTCATCCTGCTTTTGTCTAAGCTTTTCCATAACTAAATGATACCTATGTGATATGTATTCTACGTAGCAGGCATTAAAGGTGTACTGATTGTTAGGGTAAACCAAGGAATGACTGAGACCGCCAGAGCAGGCAAAAATGAAGCAACAAGTGAGGTTTTATTTCCAGCCTGGATGCAGGCTAGTCGAGGGTGACAAAGCCGTTGACCCTGGGGGCCTGGGCGAGGGCAAACTTTATAGGGGAGTTTGGGTAGGGAAGGGGTAGTGCCAGGAGGAGTGGAAAATTTTGTCCTAGAGTGGAGGAAGTCTTTTTTCCTGGGGCAGAGGAAATCTGGTGGTCTCCAGGAGTATCTGGACCTGCAGATATTGCATAGGGCAGGCTGTTTCATCTCGAACCCAGGCCTTAGCTTCCTGTTATCCTTTGTGCCTTGCAAGATGTGTAACTGCATTGCCTGGGAAGTTTTTCTCTGCTGCCTGGGCTGGGGTCTGACATTCCTGTCTTTCTCTTATGGAAGAAAAGGGGAGAGGGAAGAGGGAAAGGGGAACGGAAGATTGGGTGGAACGTCTCATGACTTTTTTTGGCCCTAACAAATGGGCAGTGAAGACAGCCTATATGGAAGAAAAATCTTGGAGGATGGGAGCATATTGAGGACCAACCAGGGCTAGCTAGCATCTGCCAATTGGTGATTGCTTATATACAATCCTCTCTCAGATGAAAGATCTAGGCCCCATCTGTCCTGCAAAACCGCTGCAGCCAGGGAATCTATCTGGTTCTGTGAAGTGAGAATGGAATTGGCTATTTCTTTGAGGCTGTCAGAGATGTCTTGGGAGAGAGCTTGACATTGGGTTAGGGAAGTAATTAATCTGCTGTGCCAGTCCCTGCAGCAGCAGTGATGCCTAGACCAACCAGCAGTGGAATTAAGTGTATGGCTCTACGCAGTTGTACCTGGGCTGTAATGGCAACAGGCAGGCTCTGATTTCTTGAGGCAATATCTATATTTGGGCTAAGATACATTAGCGTACAGGTGCTAGTCCAGTTAGTGGGAAGGAATAAGTAAGTGAAAGTCCCACAAAGGAAAGAAAACACCTTGGCCGGGTGGACAGAATTGGTTGTGGATGTTAAAGAGGTGAATGACTTTATTGTCCTTCCCAGACACCCAGAGTACCTGTCAGAGCAGCACCTATTGGGCTGGAAGGGTCCTTGGCAGGAAATTTGACTGGCACCTATTGTCTTGTTTTCCCATTGCAGAAAAAATCTTTTAGTGTCTGTTAGCACCCATTGTGAGGAATAGTGAAAGGTAGGTAAGAGGAGGCAGTCTGAGTGAGTGTGAGGTTTATAACAAGGGACCCATGGGTATATGGTCATGCATGGGAACTGATCGAAGAACCCTGGCTATTTATTTAATGGTGTTATTGTTATAACTGAGAGAGCCAGAAAAAAGGACAAGCTGAGTGAATGGGGCATCCTGAATAACTTGGTAACTGACATGGTCCTGTGAGGCTAGTAAGAGTAATGTATAGTTACATTGGTGGGGGAGTAGATATCCTAATGATACACCAGAGGACAGGCTGCACTGAATGAATGGGGGCTTGGAAGGGTAGAGTAGTATCAGGGGTTATAGGGCCATGTATGGGCCTAGTTGAGCTTTCATATTTAGTGTTACTAGCAAAATAGGATTGGAGGAGTTGGGCTATATGTCTTAATTGAGGGTCCTTTGTTTTGTCAGTGATGTTTCGTTGAGGAGTTGGCAGTGGGCCCTTCATTTCATATTGGGAGTGATATGTAAAATTGGTAATGGCCCAGACCTGGGGAGGAGCCAGAATGGCTGTATAGCTGGCTCTGGACATGGAAATACAGACCCAGCAGTCTTTGCCTAAGCAGGGATTGTGCAGGTTCAGCAGGAAATGAGTTAACTCCAAGGTTTTGTAAAGGTAATTGAGAACAGCAGGGGGGAGTGGCTGGGGTGCTGTAGCTGGGCTTGAGAGAGAAAGAGGAAGGCTAACTGGGTCAAAGGGCGTAGGGCGGAAGGGAGGTGTTTAAGGTCTTTTTATCGATTATCAAACAGGAAGAGGGTGAGAAGGAAAGAAAACAATTTGATCTGTTCTGGGGAGAAGTTACACAGAGTACCCTGAAAACAGAGATCTTTAATCTAGTTAAGATAGGATTTCAGGGTGGAAATACGAAGGTGAGACCATACAAGATTAAAGCAGGCTGAATGAAGGAGGTAAATAAAATGACAAGACACACAAAAGCAAGGCATTTATATATCCTCTGGGATTTGGGTCAGTCTGATAGAAATAGGGGAGATTATTTGTGATTTTTTATAAGGAGGAGTTAAGCATGTTGTCAGTTGGGCACAGTTTTACCTGAGAACAATGAATTTACTGCAGACTCTGACAGCCTTTGAGGTGTGGCTCTGGTCCTGGAGCCAGTGGAGGGCTTCCTGAGGTGCTGTCACTTTACCAAGACCCCCGTGAGGGTGAAGAGAGCATCTTTTCGCTCTAGGACTGAGTAATGGGTGGTGGTTGAGGGAATAGAGGAGTGGAGTGTATATGGGTTTGGGACTATAGGATGAATGGGGAGGACAGTTTGGTGGTTCAGAGATTTTATACTAAGCAGTATGATTGATTGGACTCACACAGCGAGGATGGGGGTGTTGAATGGAGAGTTAGTGGGAATCAGGAGGGTATGTTTGAGAAGGTGATTAATGATGGTTTTAGTCCTTGGAGGGCTGGATCAGGTAGAGGGTATTGATGCTGGGCAGGGTACAGGTGGTCCTTTTTTAGGTGGATGTGGTGATGTTGAGCGACGGGGTTGAGATGTCCCAAATGTGCGGGTTGAGGGAGGGAGAAGATATGGAGTGGGAGGAAGGTGTAGCAGTAGGTGAGAGAAGGCTGGCAATAAGGTGGGGAATGGAGCCTGGAAGAGTGAGGGTGGCAGAGTTTTGTTAAAATATCTCATCCGAGGATCGGGACTGAACAGGTGGGAATAACTAGAAACAAATGAGGAAACATTTGGTTTCCCAATTGGTATAAGAGCAGAGGGGTTTTGAGAGGCCTGGACACAGTGCCGTCAATTTCCACAACAGTAATTGAGGCCAAAGTTAGCTGTTCTGAGAAAGAAGAGAGGGTGGAATGGGTCACTCCATATTGATCAGAAATGAAAAGAGTCTTACCTTCACTGTAAGATTTACCCAGAGTATGGCGGCTGTGATGGTCCAAGGGCTATCCAAGACCTCTGGGGGATGTCAGTCATCCCAGGTCCAACTGATCAGGTCTGCCTGTACCCCAGTACAGTTGGATTTCCAGTGAAGGCCACCGCATGTGGGGCATGGCTTGGGAGGGAGTCCTGGGTTGGGACAGTCTTTGGCCCAGTGGCCAGTCTGGTGACACTTAAAGCAGGGTCCCGGGGAGTGGACCCTTTCTTTTGATTCCAGAGGTTTTATTTGGCCCCTGATTGGGTTGCAGCCCTTTTGGTGTGTTTCTTACAGTGGATGCAAGCAGTTGTGAGTCAGAAATATACTGTTGGTGAGTGGCCACATCATGATTATTGAAAAAATTTTAAATGATTGATCAATTTCTGATGGGGATATGAGGGCCAGATTCTATTTTTTGGAGCTTTCCGTGAATATCTGGGGCAGATTGGGTAATAAAATGCATCTTTAAAATAAGCTTCCCTCCTGGACTCTCAGGATTTAGAGCAGTAAACTTTCTGAGATTGGAGGCTAGGCGAGATATAAACTGGGCCAGATTTTATCTCACATTTGAATAATTTCTTTTAATTTGTCATAATTAACTGATTTGTGGGTTGCCTTTTTTAGGCCCTCTGTCAGACAAGTTACCATGTAGTCTCCACACTGCCTTGGGAGAACGTGCCCCTGTGCATCAGTGTGATTGAAATCTCATGGGGGCTTGGCCTGAGGACAGCTGTAGCTCCATCCTCTAAATTATGCTCAAGCCGCCTGCTTTTGTCATAGGATTGAGCTAGGGACCACATCTGACTGTTCTCGCTCCTTGGTGGAGAGTGTAGAAGTAAGGATGACACATGTTCTTTTAGGTTAAATCATAAGACTGAGTGAGATATTGAAAATTTTGAACATATTTAGTGGAGTTTGTGAAGAAGGAACCTAGGCACTGATTAATCTGAGAAATCAGACAGAGAAAAGGGAGCATGAACTTGAGCTAGTCCCTCCACCCCGCCACCTCCCGAAGCAGAGACTGAGGAGCAGGGGGTAGAGAAGAAACAGCAAACTGCAGTTCTCAGACCTTGTGTTCAGACCTTGTGTGGTATGGTATTGTTAGGATGAGGAGGAGGGTTGGAAGTGTCAGATAAATGGAAAGAATAGGTGTTGGAGCAGAGGAAGTTACAGTAGGAGGCCTGAAGGAAGCTGAGTAACTTTGGTGGCTGCAGCTGGAGGGGGAGGGGGGCTGGACCGGAGCGAAAAGGAGACCAGATGGATGGGAGGGGGTGGGAACAGCAGGTAGGGAGGCAGGGGCAATGGGAGGCTGCTGAGGTTGGTGTGGGTTAGGAATGGGCTGAGGTGGTGGGGGCAGGGGAGGCAGACCCAGGGAGGAAGAATCTGAGGTCTGAGAGGAGTTGTTGTGGGGAGGTGGAGGGGAGGGAGCTGACAGAGGAGTTGAGATGAGAAGTTCAGCGAAGTCACAAGAGGCACAGGGAGAGGGAAGATGGCAGAGAGCAAAGAATGCCGGGACATATGGGACCTCCCATCATTTTCCCAGCCAGTGGCAATAATTGTTTAGATCTTGGAGAATAGAACAGTCAGAAGTGCCATTTTTTGGCCAATGTGATTTATTATTTAATTTGTATTGTGGCCAGGCTATATTGCAAAAGAAAACTAGGCGTTTTGGCTTCAGGTCAGGGTATAGGTGAAGTGCCTTGAGATTCTTTAAAGCGCACGCAAGGGGGAAAGAGAGACGAATGCAAGAAGAGTTGTTGCCCATGGAGGGATCTGAGTCCAACAAAATGGAGGCCACTTAAGAAAAAGAGAGGACATCTCCTGTCAGTTTCTTAAGGCTGGACAAAGTGGATGGACACCAAGTCGGGTGTCCTCGGAACTTGGTGACCACTAGGAAGTCTGACTCCTAGAAGTGAGCGTGATCAGCTCTGGGTTTGGAAGCACAACTCAAGAGTCAGCCCAGATAGACCTACAGGGTGGAGAGAGAAGGGATATTGAGAAGGAGTCAAAGAAAGAAGGGAGGCAAAAGGAACCTACCTGACCTGAGGAGGAGATTTGGATTAGCAGCAGAGCCATGGTGGGGGAAACGCTGAAGGTCCGATGTTAGAGGTCGCCTCAGTCAGCCTGGAGAGATCCAGGAAGGGAGACTGGACCCTCCTGGGGGAGGGGGTTTCATTTCCTGGGTTTCAGCACTAGATGTTAGGGTAAAGTGAGACATGATTGAGACCACCAGAGCAGGCAAAAATGAAGCAACAAGTGAGCTTCCTGTTATCCTTTGTGCCTTGCAGGATGTGTAATTGCATTGCCTAGGAAGTTTTTCTCTTCTTTGTGGGCTGGGGTCTGATCCTGATTGCCTCTGAAATGGACTTTTGTTAGCTTCATGATAACTTAAAAAACACCCTTGGACTTTTAATCCAGGTTTGCATAGATTATCCAAACATGAAAGTCTAAATAGTTTGAAGTCTTTTATACTCTCCATTCTTCACCTTGTTCTCCCTGCCTATTCATCTTTAATTTTACAGACAGCTGCTAATTGCCAAGCATGAAACTTTGTGTTTTGGACTTGACAGAGAGCCAAGATCTCTTTCCTTTTAAGTGTTTACATCCAGATGAGGGAGACAGGCTGATAATGTGTTCTTCACTTGATCTTAGCCAAAAGGCGGAGAACGATGGTAACTTGTTCTTAAGTGTTGTAATAGCTTATAGAAGGAAGCATCCTTGAAGAATGCATAGAAGCTTCTTTCACTCCGTGGTCTAGGCCTTAGGGAATTTAATTGAGGGAGTAGGGTAAGGACATTCTAGATAGAGAGAAAAAAGGCATTTCACAGATAGTCCCGGTTGTCTGTCCCTACCCTTGGGAGACTGCTTCCTGCTTCTTAGCTGCAGAGCTCTTGCTCTTGTCTGAACCAAAGCTAAGCCCCTGCACAGGGCATCTGAGGCCTTCCATGCTGTGACTTCCACTCTCCGCAGATGTCAGTGTTTCTTGCCTATTTGGTGCCACAGCGTTTGCAGTTCAAATCTGTGTGTAGCTCACTCACACAATGTTGTTTGCACACACAGCCCACATAGCTTTGGCTGTGAGTGTCTTGGAGGTCTGGTTCACTTGCTGGGCCCCATGCACCTGACCATTCCACTTTTCTTCTGAGACCATTTGCTCAGGTGTGCCTTTATCCCCTTCCCCTCTAGGTAGAGTCAGGCAAATTGTAGCAGAAAACTATAACAGGTGCAGTACATTTGAGAAAAATAATTACATGGTATACTGAAGGGAAACATTTTTCATTTCGCAGTTTGGCCATGCAGTATATCCTAAAATTGACTATTTGTTCCTTCAAGGGCACAGACTCACTTTATAATAGCAATATTTGGTACATGAAAACTGAAATATTTTAAGAATAAATGAACATGATATTTCTCACTTCGTATTTCCCTCCAAAATTATGAAATCTTGCAGAGTTTTGGAAAATTGTGTAAATGTAGATTTTTTTAGGCTTTGCTTTTAAGTAATGAGTTTTTCTTCTGTCTTTTCTTTTGTAAGCTCCTTGCCCGACTTGAAGGGAGAAGTTCCTTAAAAGAAATTGAACCGAATCTGTTTGCTGATGAAGATTCACCTGTGCATGGTAAAAATACATCTTCAGATAGAAACATAGTACCACAAGTTAAGTTTTATAAAACAAGTTTTTCCACACACGTACACACAGGCGCACGTGCACGCACAACACACTCCTAGCAAAAGGCTGTATAGGTCAGACTACAATTTAAAAAATGAACATCATAACAGAACACTGTTAGGCCTTCTTTATATGTCAGATGAGATGAAGTTTAGCTTATGTCCAGTAACTTCAATAATTTTTGTTTTGTTTTTTTTGAGATAGAGTCTTGTTACATAGTTAAACTTGCCTTGAACTCACTGTGTAGCCCAGGGTGGCATAAACTTGGGGTAATCATCCTGCCTCAGCCTTCTGATTGCTGTGATTACAGGTGTGTACCACTGTGTATGGCTTTGTGCATTAACTTTACATGTGTGCAGAAAATCTTCAGAGTATACACTGACCTCCGTCCTTTTTTCTCAACACAAAATTTTTTTATTTTTGTTTTTCTGAGGCACATTCTTGCCATGCAGTCCAGACTGGCCTCAAACTGGCAGCGATCCTCCTGCCTCAGCTCCTGAGCATTAGGATTACACACATGCACTGTCACGCCTGATTCTCAATACAAAATATTTATTTATGGACTTTGTTATTATACCTTAAAAATTTTTTTTTCTTATGGGAAGAAAGTGCTGAAATGGGATGGGGAACAAGGGAGGAGGGAGAGAAAGAAGGAGGGGACAAGAAAAAAGTGAAGATAGAAGGGAAAAATGGAAACAAAGCTTTTGTACATAGGGAGGGGAGGGGGCTTGAGGAGGAGGATGGGATAAAATAAAATTTATTTTAAAAATGTGAAACGCTGAAAAACAATTCTTTTTCTTTAGAAATTTGCAGAATTACAAGTCCTTAGGTACCCACTTGTACTATTATTATTTCTACAGCAAGGATAATAGGTATCTACTTGTTCTATTGGAACTTGTATTCTACGAAGAACTTACAAAGGAGATAGCATGCTTAGGTGGCTTTGTTTTTTTAAGTGTAACAGCTTTAGAGACATATAATTCACTCATTTCGGTGTACAAATCGGTCATTTTCAGTATAGTCGCACAGAGGTGTAACCATCACCACAACTGATTCTCGAGCATCTGCATCACCTCAAATCCATCCCTGTTTGTAGTCATCTTGTCTCTCTGTCCAGGTGCCCACTGACTCTGCGCCTGCCCCTTTCTGGACATTATTTACTCATTGGCTGATGGGCATTTGGGTGGTTTCCATTTTCTAGCTGTTAAGAATATTGAACTTAGGCCGGGGATTTAGCTCAGTAGTTCTGCTGCCTGCCTCGCAAGCGCAAGGTCCTGAGTTTGATCCCCGGTACCAAAAAAAAGAATATTGAACTCGCTATGTAGCTCAGGCTGGCCTTGAACTCACAGTGATCTTCCTGCCTCAGCCTCTCAAGTGCTGAGATTACAGACATGTGCCACCATACCTGGCTGGACAAAAAAAAATGTATTTTACACATAATGTCATATATTCTTAACACACACACAGACACAGAAAGTATTACTGATAATAACTTCTGTCTTAAAAATCTGTTTTGTCTTATAACAGTGTAACAACTTCAAATCTCCTTTGGTTACTGTTTGCATAGTTTCTCTTTTTCTTTTCAGCCTGTTTAGGATTTGGATCCTAAAGTGTATGTGTGTAGGCACATGTTTAGGATTTGGATCCTAAAGTGTATGTAGTGTGTTGCAGACAGCCTACAGTTGCATCATGGGATTTTTTGTTTTTGTTTTTTATTCCATTTTTCTTATCTCTGCCTTTTGACTGGATACTTTAATTCATTTATAATTAGTGTAATTACTGATGAAATAAAGTTTATGACTATTATTTTGCTGTCTTTTTATGTCTTCTGTCTTTCCTATTCCCCTATCCCTTCTTTACTGTTTTGTGTTAAGTATTTGGTAGTGTACTATTTTAACTCTTGTCATTCTCTTCATGGTTTTTTGTTTTGTTTTTTAACTTTTTCTAATCATTGCCCTGGGATTACAATTAACATCTTAAGTTATAACAATGTAGTTGTAATTTTTTTTTTTTTTTTGTAGAACAGATTTTACGAGATCCTGGTAGGTGACTGGAGTTCAGACGTGTGCTCTTCCGATCCACTCCAGGTGATCTTTCTGCCTCAGCTTCCTGAGTGCTGGGACTACAGGCATGTACCACAAAGCCCAGCTGTAGAACAGATTTTTAAAATTTATTTTTCCTACAACCTTGACCTGGAAAGACCAGGCTAGTCATACCCTACAGTGTCCCACTTTCTGGATTTTGCTGATTGTTTCCTTGTAGTGTCATCTAGCAACAGCCTCTAATACTGCAAGTTGAGTCTAAAGACCTGACTAGAGTCAGGCTAAACACTGCATCACAACAAGAGGCACTTAATGACTTTTATTTATTTTTTGTTTTATATTGTCTTAAAAATGCCTCTTAGGGGAAAAATTGCCCCTTGAATATGATTTACCTAACAGATATCTGCACCAAAATAAGAAACTTTATTTACATGTTAGGACAGTGAGTAGGCAAAGTTTTACAATTTATTGAACTCAGATTTGAGTTTTTTAAAAAGCTGTATTCAAGCTCTGAGTATTTCACTTATAAAGTTCTTCATGTGGCACACTTCTTTCTGTCCAAAGGTAAAAAGCTATCTGTATTTGCTTAATTCTGTTACTGTATTTTGCTTTTTCAGCTTACTATGACTTAGTATCCTCAGTCATTTCATTGTTATTCATCATTTATATTTCCTTTTCTCATGTCTTCTTGGGCTTTTTCGTCTCTCTTTATGTTCTCGAGCTTATCTTTGAGGTGCAAGGTGTTCATTCCCAAGATCCACAACAATTACCTCCCTAGAAAATGTCGCTCCTTTTAAAGGTCTTTTTTTGGCTTTCGGTAACTAAAGGTATGAGTGTTTCCTGCAAATTTTCACCCTCTAGATTCACTTCTGCAGCATACTCAGGCCCTTGCCTGTCTTTCATTTTGTCCTCTTTCTCTGCCTCCATGCCCTGTCTGTTTCCTAAAGATGTCACCACCTTATTCTGTCTCTGGACAAGAATCCCAGGCCTCACTGGTGCATGCGAGCCCATGATCTGCATTAGGATCTTTTCTTGGTCTCCTGTCTTTATTTGTCTCATTAGCAGGTGAAGGTGAACAATCTTCACCTCGATTAGCATCTGTGCAAGGAATTTTTTCTGTCACTTATCTTTTTTTGTCTTGGAAACATTTATATATAAAAAACACCAATAAAAAGAAGATGTAAACGAAGCAAATTAGAAGGATGATGAAGAAAGGGACTGTGGTGCTTTCAGAGCTCAGAGGATTAGCTTTTGAAGACTCATCCGTTCTCATAGATTCTCTAAATATTCTTTTCCAGCTCAGTTTGAAGGTAGTTCTCTTCTTTAAGTTTTCTGTAATCCTGTCGTTGTGGGAGGCTGAAGCAGGAAAATCACAAGTTTGAGCTCCCTTGGTGAGACTCTTTCTCAAAATAAAATCAGTGCTCTCTAGATTCAAGCTCTAGTACTGGGGAAAAAAAGAAGAAGAAGAAGAGGAGGAGGAGTTGTAGTTGTAATTTTAATAGTTTATAAAGACTTTACTACTGTATAGATCTGTCCCTCCCTCTACTCCTTTGTGCTTTTACTGATTATATCTTTATACATTGTATGGCCATCAACACACAATATTACCACTGAATTAAAATAATTAAGATTAGTAATAGTTACTTCCTAAATCAGGTAGATGAAAAAAGTTACAAACATAAAATACATGGGGCCAAGGATTTAGCTCAGTGGCACTGCACCTGCCTTGTAAGCACAAGATCCTTTGTTCAATCACAGTACTGAAAACAAACAAACATAAAATACATCTGTGCTGTCTTTAATATTTATCTATGTGGTTATATTTACCTGTGTTCACTCTTTTCTCATCTCATTTTGTGTAACTCTCTGCAAAGGACTGGATTCCCTGTGGTATACTTGTAAAGCAGATGTGCTAGCTCCAGATCCCCCTAAATCAGCGATGGCAAACCTTTTAGAGCTTTCAGATGATACAAACAGCCCACTGTGGCACACATGCCATAGGTTCACCCCCACTGCCCTAAACCATCAATAATAAAAGATGAATTCTGACCAAATATGTTAGACAAAAACACTGAACTTTGTATTCTTTTTATAGAAAAGTCTATTGTTAAGGTAAATCTTATGAAACTGACATTAACATGGTAAAAAAAAAAATCAAGGTTTGTAGCACTACTGCATTAGAAGATTTATTATAGAAAGTTTGAAAACCACTAATGTGTTTAGTCACCAACAAAATGTTTAGTTAAGATTGCCATAGCTGGGGATTTAGCTCTGGATCTGCCACCTGCTTTGCAAGTGCAAGGTTCCGAGTTTGATCCCCGGTACCAAAAAAAACAAAAAGGTCGATCCTGATGTTCTGTTAAAACAAAAGGAACAGCCTATTGGGCCGGGCATTTAGCTCAGTGGTTCTGTTGCCTGCCTTGCAAGCGCAAGGTCCCGAGTTCGATCTCCAGTACCAAAAAAACCCGAAGATTGCCATAGATCTGTAGCTGTAAAACAAGGTAGATAAATATTCTTTTAGAACAATAGCAGATATAAGGCTTGGATTATATGGATTAGTTATCAGAAATTATTATAGGGAATCTTAAGTTGAAGCAGTAAGATATTTAAGGGTTTGAAAACCTAATATCATGGTAAATATATATATATATTTTTGATACCAGGGATCAAACTCAGGACCTTGCGCTTGCAAGGCAGGAGGCAGAACCACTGAGCTAAATCCCTGGCCCCTCAACATATTTCTTATAAAGCTAGTAGGCTGGTACCAAAATGGTGTTTTTTTGGTCTTTTTTCCCCTTATTTTGAAGGAACTTTAAATTCATAAGTCTTTCTGACAATCTGTTACTCCAACTCCTATGGCATTTTTTTGTTTGTTTGTTTTTGGTACTGGGGATGTAACTCAGGACCCTGGTCTTACAAGGCAGGTGAGGCAGTCGCAGTGCCACTGAACCAAATCTTCGGCCCTATGGCATCTATTTGTAAGTGTGTCAGGCCAAACCATCCAAATTTTCTGATTTAGTTTAAATTTCTCAAGTGCCAAACCATAGGGACTATCTTCACTATAAATTGTCATATTTGATACTTTGGCTGGACAAGGATGATATTTTTTATAACAGTGCACTGATACCTATGAGATAGTGACTTCAAATTGAGTTGAAAGAACTATGTGCTCTCTACAGCACATAATGTTTGAACATGATTTTTTATATTAATAGTTAAACAGTTCATGTTTGTAAAATCACTATAACTGATTTGAGTTATCATTTAACATATTTCTGTGGAATTTAATTCAAGGATCTTAGTGATAAAATTTGTGTATCACTTGCAAGTTTTACTTCCCCAGTTACTGTAAATATCTTTCTTATACCTGCTTTGCTATTAATCTGTAAAAGGAGAGAGCATTGTTACCTGCGCATTAATCTTTTTTTTGTAGTGGGAATCAAACTCAGGGCCTTGTGCTTGCCAGGCAGGCGCTGTGCTGCTGAGGTACTTCTGGGCACCTGCACATTAATCTTTTAACCTTAAACTTCTTTGCTTCATTTACAGGCATGCCAACCGAAGGGTTTTAACAAATCCATGTACTTATCTCAGGTGTGTCATAGCTTATGGATTTAGAAATTTCTGTTGAACCATTTTGGCCAGTGCTTTCAAGTACTGGATCTTTTTGAGTAATGTTGAAAGATGTTTACCATTACCAGTCCCCTCTTCGAGAAAATACTTGGCAGTTTTCATTGTTTTTGAGGGTTCCACAGATAACAGACATCTGTTACTTTCTGACCAATTTTATGAATTTTTTTCATTTAAAAATTTTTATTATTATTACATGTTTGCAGTACACAATGATTACATTTATTGTGGGGAGTTTGTACATGTACATACACATCTTTGTTTTGCTTTTGGTACTGGGGATTGAACTCAGAATCTTGTGCTTGAGAGGCAGGCTTGGTGCCACTGAGTTAATCCCCGGCCCTACATAATACATCTTAATTCTTTTTTTATCCCCTCCCATCCCTCCCTGCTCCTTCTAACACTTTTCCTTCTTTTTTGCTACAGGGTCTTACTTCAGGCTGGGCTTGAATTCATGTAGCCCAGGCTGTCCTTGAACTTGTGGCTCACCGCTGGGATTATAGGTGTGTGCCACCATGCCCAGCTCCCTCTAACTCTTTTTTTTTTGGTACTGGAGATCCAACTGGGCAGGCAGCAGACCCACTGACCTAAATCCCTGGCTCCCTAATTCTTGATTCTCTTCCTATTTGAAAAAGCTCTATTTCTATTTTTCTGCAATTCTTTTTTTTTAATTCTCCCCCATCTCTTGAGTTTTGTGCATTTCTTTTACCTGCAGAGTTCTTCCCTTTTTTTCCTAGAATTTGTTAATATTTCACTGTAAATGATCTTCATTTGACCCTCCAGCTTTATGAAACTATTGCATTTTTTACTTTCAAAAAAGTGAAATGGAGGGGCCGGGTATTTAGCTCAGTGGTTTCAATGCCTGCTGCGCAAGCGAAAGGACTCGAGTTCCATCCCCGGTACCCCCCCCCCCAAAAAAAATGAAATGGAAAGGCCAAGGGATTTAGCTCAGCGGGCACCATGCCTGCCTCGCAAGCATAAGGTCTTGAGTTCAATCCCTGGTACTGGAAAAAAAAAAAAGAAATGAAAGTTGAGTGTGGTGGTGCATTCTGTGATCCCTCTGGAAGGTTGAGGCAGGAAGATCAAAGTTCCAGCCCAGCCAAAGCAACTTAGTGATTTAGACCCTGTCTCAAAATAAAAAATAAATAAATAAAAAAGGACTGGGGATATAGCCCAGTGCAGTGGCCTGCCCAGTATTGCAAAACCAACCAACCAACCAAAAAACAAACACAAATAATAATGTAAGCCATAGTAACTATTTTCTAATCACTCATGTGTTTGCTGATATCCTGCAGGCTGGTTTCTGTCCTTGCTTTTACTCTAAAAGTAGTCCTTTTTTATTCTTTATCTCCTGAATATTTTGACACTTGGTTCTCAAAGTATTATTTACCTTAAATGTGGCTTTGCTGACTACAGATTTACTGCTCTTGATATAGGGGGTATAAATGCAACTCTCAACCTGCTAGCTATCCAAAGTTCATATTCTCTAAAATCGAAGAATTAATTCTAGGAACAGTGGAGGTTAAGAGTAGGAAAAATTTATTGAGAAAACGATAGCCTCCATCTAAGAGAAACAGAAAGGGGGCCGGAAAGTGGGTTGCTCACTCACCCAGCTTCTCAAAGGTATTTTTATGGGACAAAGCCAGGAGGTGAGGCGGGTTCAAGGTGGGACAAAGCTGTTCTCAATTTGTAAGGTTACAAGTACAGTCACTTGATTAAATGGGGATCCAGTGGGGAAGGAAGCAAGTCACATAGCAAGGATATAAGGAAAAGAACAAGGAGTTTTGGTAAGGGTGGGTCAAGGATCTTTCTTGGAAGATCCTGGTCCCCCACCCAGGTGGTAGATAGTATTTAGAATATCAATCACTGCTACTCATCCTATGTGGGTGTGGTAGTTTCTCTCCTTTTATACAATGGTGGCCTTCAGTGAATGTGTCTTGATTGTTCTCCTTGTTGGCTCCCTGACTGTACTCCATGTTGGCTCTTCAAGGGCTGGCCCTGCCTACAAGACAGCTAACTAACTTACCTATCTACAATATTCTCCCCTTTGAAGAAGGACCCCTAACTGTGGTGAGGACAAGAGCTGTTCTGGCTACTTCAGGCTGAAGAGGGTCGTAGTTGTGATTGGCAATCACAGTTAAGTCTGTAGAGGATATCTATCTAAACGCCCTCGGTAGGTGCCACGCATTGTCATCTTGGGTAGACATAGCTTTGAGTCTGGAGGAGACAAAGCCAAAGAAACAGTTAAGAATACATGGGCTAGGGGCAGGGATTTAGCTCAGTGGTTTCGCTGCCTGCTGCGCAAGCACAAGGACCTGAATTTGATCTCCGGTACCAAAAAAAAAAAAGAATACATAGGCCAAATAATAAGATCAGCAGGATTGTTATGAATATAGCCAACAAGTGTATCCACCAGTAGGAACTAGTTAGTTACAGCCTCCCACAAAGAGGATAGAGAGAAGGTCCAGGGGACTTTAGAATCCAACATAGCATTTAACCAATCATCTGATATCTTTAGTGGTATAAATTATGCTAATATATTTTAGCAGTTGTGAACTTTTTACAAGGTCGATCTGGTGGATCCTGGTAAAAGTCTAACACATTTGTCATTGGTTCCATCTGGCTTTTTTTGTTTTTTGTTTTTTATTTTTGGTACTGGGGATCAAACTCAGGACTTTGCGCTTGTAACGCAGAGGCACCACTGAACTAAATCCCTGGCCCTGTCATTGATTCCATCTGTATGACTGCTTGGAGTTTGGCAGCCTCTAGCAAGAATAAACAAAATTTTTGAGGAATTAGGCCATGTATAATCTAAGCATGAGCACTAGAATGCAAGGGCAGATTGGAGAGAGAGAGTCATTCTTAGAAATTGAAATAGTGATTATAACCTGCTGGCTCTTAGACTCTTTTTTTTCAGTTTATTTTTTAAAATTCTTTTATTGGTACATTTTAGGTATACAACACATTTGCATTTCTCTTTGGGAACTTGTATGTTTACATGATGCATCTTGGTTCTTATTTTTTTCCCCATTCCTAGCTCTCCCTTCACACCCTCCACCCTTCCCTATTTACAAAGACTTTGTTTCCATTTTTTCCATTTCTCATCATTTTTCCTTCTTAGACTTTGATTGATTGAGGTTATAAGTCTAATATTTTGTCATAAGTCTCATAACAGTGGTCAGCTACTGGTATAGTTGGAAACTGCCAGAAGGAGTCAGCGATTGGAGTCCCTTTTTATATCTGGCTTTATTACTGTGGCATTGTTTTTATACCTCTTTTGGTTATTCTTTTCTGCTGGGTGTTTAAGACCAAAGACCAAGTGAAAGTGAGACCTGTGTGAATCAATATGAACCTCTTGCTGTCTATCAAGGTCACTTAAGTTTCCTCAGGCATTACTTTGGAACCATGCATAGAGCTTTTCAGCTCCTCTGTCAGTGTCACCCATCAGGACGGGTCACAGCCTTGCTTGACAATGTTGCTTTCAGTGAAAGCTTGGGAGACTTTTCCCTCTTGGTGACCCTCCTTTGGCACACACATTTGTCCTCTGGCGTCAAGCAATCTCCCTGCTCAGGAGGTTGGGTGACTTAACAAAGACATAGGAACCTGTAGAAAAGGTTCCCTCATTGGATTATTATTGACCTTGAGGGGCTAGGGCCAAAATATTGGCTGTCCTGTTAGCCCAGTTACCTTTCTAGTTTTGGTCTCCAAAGTTGTTGAACACCCAGAAGAAAAGATCAGTGACATGAGTAGTGCAGTAGGAGCAGTGAGCTTAACTATTATAATTTTGTCTGGACATTAAGCACTTTTGAAGTATAAACCACAGTTAGAAGACTGTTATTTCTTACCAACTATGGTTATTTTAGTAATGGAATCTCTGCAGAAAGTTAACAGACAACAGTTATACATTATATAGAGGAACTTAAGATGAAGAGCCACACATAGTCTTTTAGCTTGACAGTCATGATGACATCTAACACACTTAAGTGTCCATCTTAGTATAGAATAGTCTTAGTCAAACACTTCCATCTGATCACAAGACATTAAATGGTACAAAGAAAACTCTTGTTGGGCCAGGGATTTAGCTCAGTGGTTCTGGTGCCTGCCTCGCAAGCGCAAGGTCCCGAGTTCGATCCCCGGTACCAAAAAAAAAAAACCACCTCTTGTTATCCTTTAATAGGATGCCATCTAAAGAGAATGCACATATTGGGTTGTAAATGTACCTTAGAAGTTTATACTGTCTAGCCCTTAATTTTAGTGTGTGACATTGTTTGGACTGTTTGGCATCTGAGGATCCCTTAGTGCGGTGACATACATAACATATACATCACATAAGTTTTTTTGTTTTTTTTTTTGGTACTGGAGATCAAACTCAGGACCTTGCGCTTGCAAGGCTGGCGCCAGAACCACTGAGCTAAATCCCCGCCCCATCACATAAGTTTTTAAGAAAAATTATTATTGTCTCATGCTGGCTCGAGATGTACCTCTTATCACAAATAGCTAGAGTGTAAGAGAAAGGCAGATACCTGAGTCAAAAAAAGATTATTACCATAAACAGTATCTTAGAAGACCTGTACACCCAGAAGGCATAAATGTATGTCGTACACCATAAAATAACAATGAATATCACAATTATAGGAAACCTTTTTTCCCTTAATTTAGTTTTGTGCCGAGAGCACTTCAAGGTCACTCCCTGGGGCAGCCAAATGACCTTGCCCTCCATCCCTCCATCTTTTCATCTGGACTGATTATTTAGCAGTTCCCTCTCTTGAAACCTTTTGTCTCCTGCAGTGTTTTCCCTTCTTACTTTTCTGTTACTTTTTACTTTTATCTGTCTGTCTTCTGCTGGCTCTTCTGTGGATAAATACCAGGAATTGCGTTTTGGGCCTTTTATTCTTAATTTTAGGTCCAAACCCATCCATCGCAGACAATCTTCTGTTTGCTTGGTGTTATTTCTATGTCAGTTATTCTCAGATTGCTCTCTCCAGCCTCATAACCATCTTGAATCTTAAATCCTAGTGGCTGTAAGATATTTTTATATTTTTTTACACCTAGAAATACATCAAAACATGCTGTTTTGGGCCAGGGATTTAGCTCAGTGGTTTCGCTTCCTGCTGTGCAAATGCAAGGACCTGAGTTTGATCCCCGGTACCAAACAAACAAACAAAAAAACCATGCTGTTTTGAGAGCTAATTTTTAGTGTTATTTTCTCTTTTTATTTTGTTCTTTTATTTGACACGTAATAGTACATATTTATGACACATAGAGTGTTGTGATATGTGTATACAGTGTATGTGCACATAAGTCAGAGTGATTAGCATTTCTGTCACCTCAAATGTTTGTCCTTTCTTTGTGTTGGGAATATTTTTTTTTCATTAAGTTTATTGGTACATTTTAGGTATACAGTACAGTTACTTTCATCACTGGGATCTTGTACCTTTACATGATGTATCTTGGTTCATGTGTGTGTGTGTGTGTTGGGAATATTGTAGGTAGGTAAGTTAATTAGATATCTTATAGGCTGTTAGACAGGGCCAGCCCTCAAGAGGCAATATGGAGGACAATCAAGATACATTCACTGAAGCCCAACATTGTAAAGGAAGAGAAACTAAGAAAAGGGCTGGGGATTTTTAGCTCAGTGGTTCTGACACCTGCCCCACAAGCACAAGGCCTGGAGTTCGATCTGGTGCCAAAAAAGAAAAAAAAGAAAAGAGAAATTACCATACCTGAATAGGATGAGTAGCAGTGATTGATATTCTTAATATATCACCTGCGTAGGGGACCAAGATCTTCCAAGAAAGATTCCTGACCCACCCTTAGTGAAAATCCTTGCTCATTCCTTGTATGCTTGCTGTGTGACTTGCTTCCACCGTGGGATTCCCAATTTAATCAGTATTACCAAAGTGACTATACTTGTCATAATCTTACTGGTTGATGAGAGTTTTATCCACCTTGTGATTTTTTGCTGGATCAGTATCACCTAAGGGACTGTACTTGTAATCTTGCTAGTTGACTATAGTTTTGTCCCGCTTTGAACCCGCCTTTGTCCAGTAAAACACCTTTGAGAAGCAGAGTCAGCGGGTAACCCATTTCTGGTCTCCCTTCTGTTTCAGAAGGTATTTTTCTCTCATTAAATTTTTCCTACTCTTAACCTCCGTTGTTCCTAGAATTCATTCTTCAATTTTAGAGAACATGAACTTGGGTTTCGGATGTCTAGCAGGTTTGGGAGTTACGTATATTTCCTCTGTATCAGGAAGACTCAAAATCTTCTAGCTGTTTTCAAATACATATAGTAAATTATAAACTGTCTTCACCCCAGCATTCTGTAGAACATTAGAATCTAGTCTTCCTCTCTAACTATATTTTTGTAACTGTTAACCTGGCTTTCTTTATCCCTTCTCCCTCTTTTCCTTCCTAGCCTCTGGAAACCACTATGCTGGTTTCCTTTTTTTTGGCAGTGGTGATGGGGATTGAACACAAGACTTTCAGACTTAATTACTTCCCCAGACTATCTGTCTTATCTGTCTAGCTGTTTATTATTTTGAGACAGAGTCTTGCTAAGTTGTCCAGAGAATATTTGAACTTGTGATGCTCCGGACAGACGAGTGCCACTATGCCCAGCTTCTGCTCTGTGCTATGAGATCATGTTTAAACTTCCATATATGAGTGAGCTCTTGCCATATTTATCTTTCTCTGCCTGGCTTATTTCACTTAACATCCTCTAGTGCTATCCATGTTGCCACAGAAAACTAAATTCTTGCCAGGATATTTATGTGAGTTTAAAATCTCTATTTCTGAGGAGGGAAGGAAAAAGGAAGGAAGGGACAAGAAAAAAAGTAAAAATAGAAGGAAAAAATGGAAACAAAGCTTTAGTACATAGGGAAGAGAGGGGACTTGAAGGGGGAAATGAGATTAAAAAGTAAAATCTATTTCTTATATGTCTTTGATATGGAATGTGGGGTGTGAGCAAAATATATGGTGAATGTTTAAATTTATTATAATAAAGATACATTGCCATTAATTCTCCCTCAAATACACCTCCTTGCTTCAGACACAGGGGACTACCACATCCCATCGTTCTTGCCACTTCCTGAAGCAGTCTGGAAGTCCTTTTCATGTTTACAGGGTGTGACTTAAAAAAAAAATACAATGAATGCTGCTGCCAAGAGCCACCCAACAGAAAGGCAAGGTGGTAAAAAGTTGTGTCCTCGTCCACCTTATTCACTGAAGTGGCACCATGAGACTTCTGGCTCTTCCCCAAAGTCAAAATGACCATGAAAGGTGAGGGCCTTGAATCAATTCAGGACATTGTGGCAGCCAGGACAGCACAGCCAGACACTCACAAAAGAAGTGTGTTTGAAGGGAGGGGAGGATTTTGAGCGGAATTAATACCAGTGTGTCTTTTACTGTAATAGATTTATTTAAAAATTAGGCTTCACTGTATTTTCAGTCACACCTCATCTTTGCCAGCCTGTCCCTGGGATTTACCTCTCAGGACTGGAGAGCTGACAACTGAAGTGGCAGTCTGCTTGGCCTCTGGAGGGAGGGCCCTGCACTGGGAAGTCTGTTGCTGTTCATGCTTTGCCTCTTGTCTGTGCCTTGGGCCAAACCTTGGTCTCAGGCCATCTCACCTTCGGGACAAGGCCACATGCTGCATGTCACTTTCCTACAAGACGTTTCCTTTTCAAATGCCACGTTCTACAGTCGACTGGGCCTTTAACCTTCACCAGTGAGAACTTACATTTGCATTCTTTAGATGTCTGTCAAGAGAATCTCAAGAAGAAAGTAATTTGATGAAGCACATTGAGAAGTTACTGTGTTTTGTGCTGGGAATAGACTATTCAAGGCCCAACCTTAAGCTGATAGGAAGTAGAAGCAGCAAATAACCAATAATTACATAGCATGATGTGGTGTGGGAGCGACAAGAGTTTGCCTTTCATACCTCAAGAGTGTTGGGGTCACAGGAGACTTGAAGGTCAGCTGCTGCTGCTTAACCTCTTCTGGCCGCTTCTCTGGGGAAAGGAGACAGAAGATGTGCACATTCTGCCTTTGGTTTCCCCATCTTGCTTCTGTATGGTCCATGGTGTCTTTGATTTCGCTAAACTGTTTTCAGCCTCCTCTGGCAGATGTTGATATGGGTGCTGCATTCACGTTTCCTCGCCTGATGTGTGAAGTGTACTGTTCTGCAGTGCAGTGCAGTGAAAGGCGGAGGGCTCCCATGGGCGCCTCTGTGATAAGCAGCAGAGGTCATCTGAACGTGTGGCTTTATGTAGTCTTGGTTGCTGTTAACTCTTTTAGGAGAAAGGGTCTTGCTGTGTTGCCCACGCTGGTTTCGAACTCCTAGGCTGCAGTTATCTCCTTGCCTTTGTTTTCCATAGTTGTTGGGACTCAACCTGGTTATGCTGCTGCCAAGAGCTTTTAATAAGCAATTGTTAATATGAAGATAGTTTTACTCCTTGAGGCGGGAATCATTTTTTCTTTCTTTTTTTTACTTTTGGTACTGGGGATTGAACTCAGGTCCTTGCGCTTGCGCAGCAGGTGGCAAAACCACTGAGCTAAATCCCTGGCCCGGGAATCATTTTTTGAAATTATTTTTAATATAAATTTAGATTTTCAAATTGTATGTAATATTGTTGAAATTAGCAGAAGTTTTATATATTATCTTTTTTTTCTGTGACAGGGTCTCATTATGAAGCTCAGGCTGGCCTTGAACTCACTATGTATCCCAGTCTGGCCTCAAACTCTTGGTGATTCTCCTGCCTCAGCCTCCCAAGTGCTAGGATTATGAGCATGTACCACCACACCTGGCTTATGTACGATCTTATATAATATGGTGGCAATGTGCTAGACTTTTGATGATTTTTTTAATGGATGTGTAATTTACATATTTATGGGGTACAATTTAGATTTTTCATTACATATGTACCTTATGTGATGATCGTCAGGTAATAGGCATATCCATCACCTCAACATCATTTCTTTTTTTTTTTTTTCAACATCATTTCTTTATGGTAAGGCTGGCCTCAAACTTGCACCGATCCTTCTGCCTCAGCCTCCCAAGTGCTAGGAATACAGGCATGTGCCACCACACCAGGCTTCCTTCTCACTATTTTGAAACATATAGTTCGCTATTGTTAACTGTAGTTACTCTACTATGTAATAGAACACTAGAACTTATTTCTCCTAATTATAACTTTGTGCCCTAGATTTCTTATTTGTGAATATTCCAACATCCAGTTGTTTTTTTTAGTAATGATAGGAAATAAAGCAACTGAATTCTTAGTCTATAATTTGCTTGGGGCCTAAAAATCAGCATTTAAAACATGGTATTTCCAATCAGGTGGTTCAACCGTAAATTAATGATAAGCAAGAATTGGAATATTAGCCTTGGGCATATATTTTGAAAAGTTCTGGAAATGGGCTAATTACCTCAGTTTGCTTTATTCAACTTGTGTTGTCCTTAATGAGAGTTATTAGAACCTGTATAGAAAGATTTTAAGTCTTTCAAAGTTCACAGCTGAGCGTGGTGGTGTACACCTGTGATCCCAGCACTCAGGAGGCTGAGGCAGGAGGATTGTAGCAAGCTCAAGGCCAGCCTGAACTACAGAGTGAGATCTTGTCTCAAAAAACCCCCCACTAGGGCCGGGGGTTTGGCTCAGTGGTTCTGCCGCCTGCCTTGCAGGCTCAGCGTCCTGAGTTCGATCCCCCCAAAAGAAAACACCCACAAAATTGCCACCTGGCTCGTAAGCGCAACGTCCCGAGTTCGATCCCTGATAGCAAAAAAAACCCCTACATAATAATACAGTAATAATAAATAAACTTGACAGTAGTTGACTTTGATTCATAATACTAGGAAACTAGTTTATAGTGCAGCCGGATACCTTTGTAAGCAATGTCCCAACAGCAGAGTGTAACCAAGCAAGGCAGTGTGGATATGTGGGAGTTGTTTCCAGTTGAGGGGCGCTTCTGGCATGCAGAGTCTGAGAGCCATGGGCCCTCATCATCTATAACATGTGAAACTTCTAAGTCAAGTCACTTTGTGTAGTCTCAACAGCATGAGAAACCAGACTAGAGATTGTGCTCCCCGGCAGGTAGCGGGAGCCCACCTGAGTGGCTTACCCTCAAGAGGCTTGGCTGCTCGCCTCAAGAGTGGCATTGTGGCAGGCACACTTCCCAAGTGCTGGGCCCCACCTGTCCTCCTGCCCCTCCGCCCTCAGAGGGACCAGGGAGGAGAAGGGCAGAAGTCACGCCTGAGTAGGATGCTGACCCAGAGATCTGCAGCGATGTCATGTTGTGTTTCAGTGGCTCCCACTGTTACCTGTTAACCCCACTTTACAAGAAAAACTAAGAAAAATCATTGTTAAGAAAGATACATTACCTTCCCCCACAAATTGGGGTTTGTGCTGTAGGAAGAAGGAGAGGATGGCTATGGGGTGATCAGCACAGAGTCATGTGGGCTGTCATGGGCAGCAGGCCTTTCAAAGGCCTCACCGTGTTAAATGTGAGCCCCTGCGGACCCAGCCCCAGGAGAGTCCTCTGCTGTCCTTTCAACCTCTTTTTTTTGACACCAGGGATCGAAATTGCGACTTTGCGCTTGGGAGGCAGGCGGCAGTACCGCTGAGCTAAATCCCCAGCTCTTCAACCTCTTCTTTAAAACTTTTTAAAAATTTTTTATTTTTTTAGGTACTGGAGATCGAACTCAGGACCTCAAGCTTGTGAGGCAGGTGCAGTGCCACTGAGCTAAATCCCCAGCCCCTAAAACCTTTTCTTTATGCTCATTAATAGCTTATTCCTGAGCTGGGGTTGTACTCAGTAGTAGAGCATTTGCCTAACATGCCCAGCTTCTGGGTTTGATTCCCCTGCACCACAAAAAACAAACAAAATACTGAAAGGTGGACTCCTTACTCAGAGATGAAATAATAATTTCCTTACTTGTATTTCCCTATACATGGAATATAAAAAATGCAGTGAATGTTTTAAAATTTTTAAAGATTATTACAGTATGAGACATGCCATGAATCCCCTGCAGAATCTGGCCTCTCACTTTAAACACACTGATCCCATCATTCTTGCCACTTTGTCAGCAGTTCTGGAGTCCTCTTTCATGAGTATCTTACGCTGTCGTGGCTGCCTTGATGTCCTGAATTGATTCAAAACATTTACCATTCATGGTTATTTTGACTTTGAGAAGGAGCCAGAAGTCTGGTATGTAAGGTGGGTGAGGACACAGTGTCATGTTGTTTTACAAGCCTGCCTTTCATTTGGATGGCACTTGGCAGCTACATTTACCAGTTTTGAGCACACCTTGTAAAGACACTTGGGAAAGATGACTTTCAGAACTGCTTCAGAAAGTGGCAAGAATGATGGGACAATTGTGTTTGAAGTGAGGGGAAGTATCTTGAGAAGGATTCGTGCCAATGTGTCTTACTGTAATACATTTTAAAAAATTTTAACATTCACTGTATATTTTGATCATCCCTTATACAGATCCAGTTTGGTAAATGGATATAGATTTTCATTCACCTTCCAGTATATGCCTTTCTAAACCTTTTTGCATACTTTTTCTTTGTAACCTGCTTTTGTGCTGCTGCACTGTGAGTGACATTTTAAATTTTTACACAGGTGATATTCTTGAATTTCATGGTCCGGAGGGAACAGGAAAAACAGAAATGCTTTATCATTTAACAGCACGATGTATACTTCCAAAATCAGAAGGTGGACTGGAACTAGAAGTCTTATTTATCGATACAGATTACCACTTTGACATGCTTCGGCTTGTTACAATTCTTGAGCATAGACTGTCTCAAAGCTCAGAAGAAATAATAAAACACTGCCTTGGAAGATTTTTTTTAGTCTGTTGTAACAGTAGCACCCAGCTTCTGCTCACACTTCACTCACTAGAAGCTCTGCTGTGTAGTCACCCCTCTCTGTGCGTCTTGATTCTGGATACCCTGTCGGCTTTCTACTGGATAGACCGAGTCAATGGAGGGGAGAGCGTTACCTCACAGGAGTCTACTCTGAAGAAATGTGCTCAGGTCCTAGAGAGACTTGTCAGTGAGTATCGCTTGGTTCTTTTCGCAACAACACAGAGTATAATGCAGAAAGCCTCGAACTCACCAGAAGGGCCCGCTTTGGCCTGTCAGCGTCTTCATGAACCAGATGTTGACTACAGACCCTATCTCTGCAAGACCTGGCAACAAGTGGTAAAGCAGAGAATATTTTTCTCCAAACAAGATGATCCTAAAAGCCACAAACAATTCTCATTAATGTCATGCCATTCAAAAAGTAACAGTGCAAAAAACCATTTGTTTGTTATTGGAGAAAGTGGGGTTCAGTTTTGTTGACATGTGTCATAAAATAGTCTTTTGCAAGCTACAGTGCAAGTCTTTAAAAGTTTCTTACAGGCTAGGGTGGTTTGAGTCTAAAGTGTCAAACGGGGCTGGGGATTTAGCTCAGTGGTTTTGCTGCCTGCTGTGCAAGCGCAAGGACCCGAGTTTGATCTCTGGTACCAAAAAAAAAAAGTGTCAAATAGGGGTGGGGGGGATTAACATAACAGTATTTCTGCACTGAATGGATTTCATTTCATTTCTTTTCTCTCTCTCTCTCTCTCTCTCTCTCTCTCTCTCTCTCTCTCTTTTTCTCTTTCTTTCTGTTTTCTTTCAGCCAAATTTATGATCCTGCTACCTCAGCCTCCCAAATGCTGGGATTAACTGCATGTGCTACCTTACCCAGCTTTCAGTTCTGTAATTCTTTATTGTGTTATTATTGTCCTCAGTACCTTGCAAGAATTTTGTGTAGCTTTACTAATTGTTTTCATTGGAAGGTTTGTTCCTCATCCACTCAGCTATTTTCAGAAGTTATCCAAATCCAGCCGGGTGTTGTGGTGGTGCACCCACTCAGGAGGCTGAGGCAGGAGGATCATTGTGAGTTTGAGGCCAGCCTGAACTACATGTCGAGACCCTGTCTCAAAAAAAAAAAGGAGACAAAAGAATAAAATGTTGCATATTTTACCATATAAACTAATAGTAAATAAAACAGGGCATTTTTAAAATTTAATGTCACTTTCTGTTTCTTTTATTTTATTGGTAAAGATGCTATGAAAGAACTTTGTAAATAACTGAGAAGCGAAGCAGATGGCCAGACAAGGTAGAAGAAAAGATCCAATTAATCCACAAACTATAGTTCACCTGAACAATGGAGAAAAAAGAAACTTCCCCCAAATTAGGTGGGCCAGACATTCTTCTCCTTAAAGGGCAACCCCATTTCTGGCATTATATGTCATTTCTCCCCTGAAGCAAATGTCTGTCTATGGAAAGAATAAAGTAATGAGGTTCGCCATCAGGCATCACCAGGCTTGTTCTTGACCTGGTGTCCTGGGGTGGACAGACCATATCTCAAGCTAGGGTTAGGTGGCACCAGGCCACCTCATAGGAAGGATCAGAGCCGAGTCACAGATCAAACTAAATGCAACTCTAGCCTGGCAGGGTGAGCAGCCAGAGAGGATGCCAAGAAGGAGGCTCAGTGGGATTGGCAGACAAGTGGGCCACAGGTCCAGGGGTGTCAGAGACCCGGCAAGGTGCTGGCAGCTGGAAGGATGTGGTTCGATGTCAAAAGGTGGGCAGGCTGCTTTCCTTTCCTTCTCATCCGAGCCAGCCTGGCTCTGGATAGGGCCTGTTGGGAATTTCATGCTGCTTCCGTGGCAAAGAGGGATGGGGCTCCGACTTCTCCCGGCAGAGGCGATCACAGCACCCAGACCACACCAGTGTGGTGTTTCCGGGGTTGATCCGATGTCTCCTAATCATTGACAACTTCAGGGCAGGGGTGATGTTTGTAGAAAATATCTCCCACTGTGCTGAAAGAGGACTTAAATATTCAAGGAGAGGAGCATAAAGAAAAAGCCAAACATACAGGTTCTCCCTGCCTCTCATAACCACTGTTTATTGTGACAGGGTCTTACTGTGTAGCCCATGCTGGCCTCTAACTCTCAGTGATCTTCCTGCCTCAACCTCCTGAATGCTAGGATTACAGGCATATGCCTTGCATGGACTCTTCTCGTACAACTTTAACAAGCAACTTATCCAGTGACACTTGCTTTTGCCTCCTTTTGAGAATTTTGCAGAAATGTGATACTGAATTGTTCAAATTTCATTTTTAAGCACTCAGAAAACTGAGATTGAGCTGGAATTTCTGTGGATTTCAAATAGCCCTTGTTTTAGTTTCTATAATTTCATTGAATGAATCAAACTCTCCTAAGCAACATAGTTCTGGAAGAATTTCAAGACAGGGCGGAGGATTTAGCTCAGTGGCACTGCACCTGCCTCGAAAGCACAAGGTCCTGAGTTCGATCTCCACTACCAGCAGGGAGGGGGGAACACAATAATGAAAATAAAGATACTTCTCATTTCCTTAAAAAAAAAAAAAGGAATTTCAAGACAGTGGTTGCTTATGTTCTCCAACCCTGTACCTCTCCCACCTTTGACCACGCAACTCATTTTTTGGCTAAAATATTTTGTGTGATGTAGTTTGTTTGAATGCCATTTTTATTACGATCAAACACAAGCAAAAGTAAACTATATATTTTTAAAGGCTTCATAAAAAGCAAAGAGATAAACAAAATTCAGGGGTGTGGTTCCTGGAGGGGTGGAGGGCAGTAAGGGAGATGCTTCAGGTGATGTTTGTTTTAGTCCTTAAATCAGAAGCTTCTGCTCCTGAGTTTGCACTGTTCTTTGCTAACTCAGGTGTGTGAGAGAGATTTATAGGACCAGATTTTAGATTAAAATGATTTTTGAAAAATACAAAGTACAAACTATATTTAAATGCAAAAATTTTATTTCATTAAAAGACACATTGTGCACTGGGTGTGGTGGCACATGCCTGTTGGTGTGGTGTTTTGAGACGGTTTCCCTTTGTAGTTCAGGCTGGCCTTGAACTCACTATGTATCCCAGGATGGCCTCAAACTCAGCAATTCTCCTGCTTCAGCCTTTGCTAAAGTATTTTGAATCTCTTTAACTATCCTTGGGATTAAAAATTATGGAATTAAAAAAAAATTATGGAATTTAAATACCGTATATATGCAAGCATGGTGGCACATACGTGTAATCCCAGCACTCAGAAGGGAGAGGCAGGAGAATTGTTGAAAACTCAGGACCAGCCTTGCTACATAGTGAATTCACGGCCATGTTGAACTACATAGTAAGACCCTGTTTCAAACAACAACAACAACAATATGTATATTGTATGTATTTCTCACCAAAGAAAAACCTGCAAAGTAGTAAGCTTGGTTTGAGTGAAATAAAACAAGTTAATTCTTTTTGGGGAGAGGTCTTTTGTTTGCTTTTTCTACCAGCAGAATCATCTTACTATATTGCATATGTCTTGCTGTTGTAGCATTTGATAATTGGATAGTCTGCCTTCTCAAAGCTTCACGCATCTAAATTCTCTGAATTTCACTTGCATAAATAAGACAATTAGACACTCATGTGAATTAGAAAAGCAAGCTTTAAAAATCAAAATAACTTTTAAAAATATATAAATATTATATATCGGCCAGGTGCAGTGGCGTGTGGCTGCAGTCCTAGCTACCTTGGGCTGAGGCTGGAGAGTTTGAGGCTATCCTTGGCAATTTATTGAGACCTTGTCTCAAAATAAAAGGGCTGGTGATGTAGCTCAGTGATAGAGCATTTGCCTAGCATGTGTGAGATCCTGGGCTCAATCCCCAGTATGGGGGTGATCCCAGCACTTGGGAGGGTGAGGCAGGAGGATTGACATGAGTTCCAGGGCAGCCTGCTGACCTACATAGTGAGTTCAAGGCCAGCCTGGGCTAAGTAGTGAGATGTCTCAGAAATCTGAAACCAAACAAAAGATAAGGAAGGGACTCAGTGGGGTTATCTGTTTAAGGCCCAGTGAGGGAGCTGAAATTCAGATACAAATAGCCTGCACTCCACCTTCCCTAGAAGGAGACTTCATTTTAGTGTATAATTGTCTAAAGTGCTTCCTTCTTTGTGTTCCTTCCACCTATCCTATATAAGGCAGATCTTCCTGCATCTCTGCTCTGGGCTCTTTTCTAAAACTCATAACTGGCTCTTTTTTTTTTTTTAAACTGGCTCTTGATTTGCATATGTTAAAATCCACTTTTTCTAACCTGGCACTCAAGGCCTTTTGTGGGAGACAGGATCTCCCTTTCTAGTTCAGGCTGGCCTTGAACTCACTGTGTAATCCAGACTGGCCTGGAACTCATGGCCGTCCTCCTGCCTTAGCCTCAGAGTGCTAGGACTACAGGTATGCGCCACCATGCCTAGCATCATTTGTAATATCCTTCTGGACATAGATGATGACATCTGCCTCTTCCTATGATTACCTTAGGAACTCAGTGAACATCTGCAGGAGCCACACATTGTGGGCTTCTTCCTGTGGCCCCTGCAGGGTTGGAACTGCCCCCAGACCTGCTGGGAAGCCGCGTGGCAGCCTTGGGAGGAGACTGTTTCTAGCTTCTGTCAGTATCACTGCTACTTTGTTTTGCCCACAGGAAAGCTGCCTCAGGCCACAGGAACCTCCTTCCCTTATAATCAAAGCCAGTGCCTTGGGCTTTATTGCACTGAGTTTACCTGAAATTTAAAAAATCTAAGCTTCTCTCTATCTCTGGCCCCTCATTTCACAAAGATCTCTTTCAGTCGGTCCTGTAGCCAGACCTGTTTGGCCTTAGTCTGCATGGTGTAAGGGACCAAGCTAACGACGGCATAAGGGCAACCAGAAGTACCTCTGCACTTCCTTTTATGTTGCTCCTCATAAAGCTAATATAAATTGGGATAAGATGATTTAAAATGTCCCTTCACCTTTTTGCAGTAAGGGCTCAAAAAAGTTTTTCAGCAAGCAGACAGAGCTGGAGGGAAAAACCTGGCCATGGCCTTACGAACAGACCCCTGGGCAACACTGCCTCCTGGTGTTGGTTGCAGACGCTGCCTGACAAGCATGGGCTCAAAGGGCAGACTGGGCAGAGGTTTCACCGGTGCATGAGTGTGTGGATGTACTGCCCAGTGTGAACCTGTGGATCTCAAACTTAATCCTAAAATGATGCCAAAGATTCCAAACAAGGAGCTTCTGAATTTTCGTGAGCAGGATAGGTCTCTAAATCCCATGCCTTCCTGAGTCTGGTGGGAGGGAGACAACAGGAGGCATGGCAAAGGCAAGCCCCTTGGAGAAACATCTCTTTCTTAACATTTTAGAATGTCATTTGGGGGCGAGTGTGATATCACATACCTGTAATCCCAGCACTTGGGAGGCTGAGGCAGGAGAATTGCTGTAAATTCACTGGCCTGGGCTACATAGTGAGGCCTAGTCTCAAAAAGCAAAAGAAAAAGGAGAAAAGCAATTTTCTCTTTCATGGAGCTTCTCTTTATTCAAAGAGGCTCCCAAAGTTAGTGAACTAGCTACAGAGTTTCTAAATTTAGGCTACTTCTGTTTGCCAGTGTGTACCCCAGCATGATAGGTGGCCCTGGGATCCTATACTCACCGTGGGCTTCATAGGCAGGTGACTGTATAAATGGGGGAGGGGTACCACCAAGGATGTCCCCACACTTGGTTCAGGACTCTAAATCACCAAATAGGCCACCTGAGCTGAACTGTTGATCCTTCTGCCTCAGCCTCCCACAGTGCTGGGATTACAGATGTGTGCCACTATGCCTGACTGCCTTCACCTCTTTTCTCTTGTCCATTTCGTGCCCATACTCTTTGAAGTGCCAGGCTACACCCCAAGCCCTGTCCAGAAAAACAAGTCTTGCCAATGACAGGCTGGAGCCCACTTTTCCCTTGGGACACACCAGGTGTGTATCTGTCACTCTCTGCAGTGCATACTACCAGGATGGCAGCCCCACCCCAAAGTTCCTGCCCCTTGCCCCTAGCTATGTCTTTAATGGTCAGGCACCAAACACCTGAGGCTGATGGCTCAGGGACACAAGTGTCCTTGCTCCTCATCATGGCTCCTCTTCTGCCTACTGCTAGCGGGTTTTGGCTTTCCTGTGTGACTGTCCACCTGCCTAGCCATGTACCTTCCTACCTACCTCCTACCTACCATCCTCCCTACCTACCAACGACCTGCTATCCTACTTATACCATCCTATCTACCATTTACCATCCTACCTACCTACAGGGAGACAGATCTTTCTCACATGGGAAGGGGATCAAGAAATGGAGGAAGGGGGGAGGGAGGGGAGGAAAAGGGAATGAAAAAGGAATTAAGGTGTGTTGTGTACATGTACCAACTCCATACAAGGAATGTAAACATATACTGTAAACATAGACTAATAAAAATAAAATTTAAAAAAGACCACACATTGAATATTAACTGTGTTCATTGTTAATAGGTTCTGTACATGTGTATTCTTTAGTCTTCACAAATGACAAGGTCAGTAGTTTATTTTTGCATTTTCCATGTGGGAAAACTGAAGCTCAGAGAGAGGCTGGTTGGAAATCCATCTCTGGTTCCTCTGAACCCAAAGCTTATATTCTTCCTCCAAGCCAGTGTTTCTCAAAGTGTTCCCTGCAGACCAACAGTCCCTGGGAGCTGGTTCAACCCGCAGCGCTGTCGCAGACTCCCTGGGCCTGCAGCAACCCCGCTGGAAACTATTGTTCTGCACTAGACTGCACTCCTTCCTGTGTGCTTCCTGTAGAAACCCTGGAAATGGCAGCCAGCATGTGGAACCCTGGGCCAGGCCCTCGGGTGAGTCTTGTACCCTCGCACCTGCTGTCAAAATATTCCTCTGCAGTGGGCCCTGGCATTGTAGACAGCCAAGTTAAAATAGGCAGTCAAACAGGGTTGGGCCCTCAAGAGAGATGCAGAGGATAAGAACATATTAAAACTGTGGCTGTAAGCACATTCATTGAAAGTTAGGCTTTAAGACAAAGATGATTATACCCACATACTTCCTCTAGGGACGAAGAGCAGTGATTGGTATCCTAAATAGGCATCAATCACCTTAGGTGGGGGACCAAAACCTCCCTTAGCCCGTTCCTTCCTGGAAAATCCTTGTTCTTTCCATGTATGCTTGCTACGTGACTTGCTTCCCCATTTGATCGCCATTTAATCAGTATTACCTAACCAACTATACTCATAATCTTATTAGTTGACCCACTTCATACCCACCTTGTGATTTTCCATTGGATCAATATTACCCAAGTGACCATACTTATAATCCTATTGGTTGACTATAGTTTTGTCCCACCTTGTACCTGCCTCACCTGGCTCTGCTCTATAAAACCCTTGAGAAGTGGGGTCCGCGAGCAACCCATTTTCTGGGCCCCCTTCTGTCTCTGAGAAATTATCTTTCACTATTTCTTACTCTTAACCTCCATTGTTCCTAAAATTCATTCTTCAATTTTAGAGAACACGAACTTGGTGTATTGGACATCTAGTAGTTGGGAATTATATTTCCCTTATATTACTTGGATGACCATATATCATCCCTATATCATACACAATGTCATGGGGCCAGGGGTCTAAGCCTACCTGCTGGTCCTCTCTTGACCACCCAGATCCTCAACTAGCATAACTCAAACCCACTTCAAATGCACCCTACCTCTAATGCCTGGATCTTGTTAATTTCACCCAAGCTGAAAGCGAAAGTCTTAGCCTGTCTCTTTTTCTCTCCTTCTTCTCCTCCTTCTCCTTCTCCTTCCTCCTCCTCCTCCTTTTCTTGTTTTCCTCCTTTTCCTCCTCCACCTCCTCCTCCTCTCCCCTCCCCTTTCCTCTCTTTCTGTACAGGGATTGAACCCAAGGCCTTGGGCATGTTAGGCAAGCCTCTACCACCGAGCTACATCTCCAATCCTTTAAAATTTTTGTTTTGAGACAGGTTCTTGCCAAGTTGTCTGGGCAGGCCTTGAACTCCAGCCTCAGCCTCCCAAGTAGCTGTGATTATAGGCATGCTCCTCTATACCATGCCCAGCGTTCTCTTTAACTTTTCTTTCTTTTGCCATTCCATGTATATCATCTTAAAAATGTCTCTTTCATTAATTCCTACTCTTCTCATACCATGATTTTCACAGAACCTTGTCCCTTCCTACCTTCTTGTCTCTGTTTCAACTGCTCTTACAAATGGCTGTCAGTCATCTTTCTCAAGAGCAGTTTCTGAGCCCACTATCAATATATTAAAAAACTTCAGTCTTGGTCTTTTCCTCCTCCACAGCCATTTATACTTCTTTTACAGTGCCTTCCCTGAATTATAATCACATGTGTGCTTGTATGATGGGATGTATGGTAAGAAAATAAGACGGGGTTCCAGGACCCTTTCAATATAATCTGCTTCAGGTTAAAATTTTTTTTTAAATTATCCTAACTAGCTGATCAGACATCTGCTGTCAAGGGAGAATTTGAAGGGCATTACCAACATGTTTGCATACCAGTAATGAGCATTCCCAATGACCCCCCAAAAACTCATTAACGCAGAAACCACTTTTAATAACAGCAATAAGAAAAGCCCTACAGTGAAGAGCAGAAAGCTTTGTAAAGACATGGAATCACTTTTGGAAGAGTTGCCTGAGGGCCAACCTAAGAAGCAGACAGCTCCTCCGGTATTAAGGCAGTAATGACACAGTTACCTCCACCCTCCTCATTTAGTGGAATTCATTAAGCCCCTGGCTTCCATGAACAGAATCCAGTCCTTTTGTCCCTGGGAGGTAATAAGCGCTGAATGGCACCTTTCTCCTCCGCCCATTTGATTAGCTCAGGATGACCTCATCTCCTTTACACAGGAGTAGGGGGGCTCAGGATGATGTCACCAGGCCCTGCTAACCCCCAATAGGTTCCCCAAGGCAACTAGCACCTTCCTACACCCTTCAGCCGGGAAGATTTTTTAAAGCCCTTTGTTCCAACTTCTTTTTCCCTGGATGTCGTAAGATGGGCTTTGGCTTTGAGTTCATTGTCTCTGTTGACATATTAAGTCTCTAATTTTTAGAGTCTTTGGTGCAAACAACTTGTTGGGCACGAACCACCCCTCCATTCCCAGGTTTCAGTAAAAGCTTTCTTCTAACGAGGCTAAGTGGGATAACACCCTCTAAATCCAAGAACCAGTCTATTCTGGCTTGGGGTCGTTAGGGTCTCAATTTAAGAGTTATTAATAACAACCTCTGACATTTGCCTGCTCTTCTCATTTCTCACAGTGCTTTCATGTTTGGGATTTGAATCTGACCCTCAGTGCTCCCTGCAGGTGGATGGGGAAGGTGAGTTGGCTGATGGAGGTGATGAGGGATACAGAGAAACTCCAAAATATGCTCTCCCTAGGCAGAGGTTAATACTAAGAAAACTTTCCAAATGTTAGCAATACATTAAAAATAAGCCAGGTGTGGGCCAGGGATTTAGCTCTGTGGTTTCATCACCTGCTGCGCAAGCGCAAGGACCCCAGTTCGATCCCCGGTAGTTAAAAAAAAAAAAAAAAAGCCAGGTGTGGTGGCGCACACCTGGCCCAGCACTTGGGAGGCTGAGGCATGAGGATCAGTGTGAGTTTGAGGCCATCCTGGGCTACATAGTCCCTGTCTCAAAAAACCAAAAATAGGTTTTTTTTTTAAAGTTATTTTTTTAGTGCATTTTGTAATACAGAATAGTAATGTTAGTTTTAGGGAGTTCATATAACATAACTTGATCACTTTCAATTCCTTTAGCCCCCAACCCCACCTCCTACCTCCTCCCCAAGAGTCTACCTTTGAGACAAACATTTTTTACAGCAATATATGATGAAATATTTGAAGGCTGACTAACACCTGCCTGTCCAGTACCCTCCTTGCTCTGACTCTGAAACCCTATAGCTGGATAGAGCATTTTTGGTTATTTTTATTAAAAAAAATTTTTTTTTAGAGACAAGTCTTGTTATTTTGCCCAGACTGGCTTTGAACCCTTGGCTTTATGTAATCCTCCTGCCTCAGCCTGAGTAGCTGGGACTATAGACCCATACTACTATACTGTGCTTCAAATATTTTGGTTATTAATGCCAAAATGAAACCTGGAAAACAATATAAAAATATCCCTTGAGAAAATTAACAGTTGATCTGATTTGTGCTTGTTAAATTCATTTGGATTATGAAGCTTGGAGTAGGAGAACCTATTCAAATTTCTGTTCTGTGATCTTGGGTGATTTCCTAACCTCTCTGGGACTTGCATTCCTCCTGTATAAAATGATGATGAAACCAACTTCAGCAGGGTCTTTAATTTTTTAGGTTCAGACAAGGGAAGCTATGAACTATGAACTAAGTGTCTTTTTTTTTTTTTTTGGTACCGGGGATTGAACTCGGCTCTTTGTGCTTTCGCAGCAGGAGGCGAAACCACTGAGCTAAATCCCTGGCCCCGTGTCTTTTTTTTTTTTGAGATAGGGTCTCGCTATGCAGTTCAAGTTGCCCCTGGCTGAACTGAATGTCTACTGCAACCTTACTACACCTCTCCACTGTTCCATTCTTGGGAGGGGTCCCTGTGACCTCTTTTTCCACATATGCCAGGCTCACGTGCACATCTAAAGACAGTGAACTCAGTGCAGTGAGTATTGGCTACTTTGCTTCACTGTGACCTCGCTGGAATGTAGGCCATGTAGGAAAACAGACGAGGGGGATGGTAAGGGACTTTGCTGATCATTAACTTTCCCAATTCAGTGATGAGGGTATTTTTTTTTAATGTAAATAATATTAGCTTTAATATGAAAGAAAATAGGCAAAATTAGGTACATGATATAATATATATTGGGATAATCTTGTCACAATATGAGAAACATGCTCATCCACAAGTTGTGTGAAAACAAATCAACTTTGTTAAAAACACATGTTCACAAGTCCTGAAAATATTTATCTTAATATAAAATATGGCAGCAAATTCTTTTGTTACACAGAATACAGAGTATACACACCAAAAATTTAAAACAAAAGTAGTGGCAAAATCCTAGTTAACAAAAAGCAGTTAACAAAATTCAGTTTAGTGGCCTATACTTCCAAACTGTAGACTAAACAAAAACCACAAATACTAACTCTACTTGCAAGTAAAAACTACATTTTAATTCACCATGCTTAGTACTGAGCTCAAAGATACACAGAAATGTCAATATTTTTATATTACACACTGCAGATACACAATTCATATATTTAAGTGATTTACTGAAAAACAAATTATGTACTTTAGGGTATCTCTATCTGGGATTTTATTTTTGGAAATTTTACAGAGAAATATTGACCTCAGGCTTTCTGTATTACTCCTACAGGTCTTAGATGAGGGTATTTTTATAACCCCACATTGCGGATGACCAAAGTGACACAGAAGTTAGGCAACCTGTTCAAGAGGAACCTGAGCCTTGGGTGCTGATGAAATCCGTGCAAGGGTTAGAACAGTGCGTCCTTCCAAGAGCTGATGCCCATTTCTCGAATCTCTCACAATCTTCTGTGTTGCTCTCTGTATAATGCAGTGCCTCGTATCCCACAAACAACATTGCAAAGCCAAACAAGGAATTGCTTGTGTGTTCTGTGTGTTTGTGTATGTGTGTATGTGTATGTGTGTGTGTTACTGATCGACTACCATGCCATCCAATTTAGCTTGAGAACTTCCATCATTTTTCTCTTTTTTCAGCAGCAGGAGTTCCAGGGAGGACCATAAATATAACTGAATTACTGAGAGGGAGGGTACTGCTACAGGCTGGAGGAAAATACTTTTGATGGCCCAGCTGCATGGATATTGCTTGGGGGAAATCCTTTTTAATATCTCCCCATAAAGTTCGAGAGACTGGAGAGAAGAGAAAGGAGCACTTCCTGAGTCCACTGTTTTGGCGGAACCAGCCCAGTCCTCACTGAATACTGAACACTCTGTGTGCCCAGTTTGCCCCTGGGCAGGGGACAGAGCAAGGCTTCTGCCACCCCCGATGGAAGCCTTTTAGTCCAGACACACATGGGGCCTTCCTTGTCTAATCTCTGTGCCATTTCTCTAAATCAGGGAGTTTCCCTGCTTTTCACGTGAGTGTGTTGGGTTTAGCAGGAATGAACTCACCCAGGGAAACAGCGGAAAGGTGGCAGCATCAGAACTAGAACTCACTTTTTTGTGGCTCCAGAGCCCTGGTGCTTCTTGCTGCTCACACTGCCTCCCAGAGGATGCCCAGCATTGACGTCACCGTGCTGAGTGTGACGCACTTTGATTTTTTCTGGAGCGTGTGGTTTTGGAGTCCAGGTGTTACATTTGAACCTAGAATCCAACATTAATTTCTAAACGCCCTTTCTCTATAAAATGACAGTAATAGGGCTGGTGATGTAGCTCAGTGGTGCCCTGCCTGCCTGGGAAGTACAAGGTCTTGATTTCAATCCCTGGTACCAAAAAACAAACAAAATGAAACTGATAGCCAGGCGTGATGGGACATGCCTGTAGTTCCAGCACTGGGGAGGCTGAGGCACGAGAATCACAGCAAGTTGGAGGGCAGCCTTCAACTGCATAGCTACATAGTGAGTTCAAGGATAGCCTGAACTACATAGCCAGACCCTCTCTGAAGAAACTAAAAAAAAGTAATTACTCTTCTTGCAGGAGTAATGAATACTCAGTGACTCTGGCAGTTAAAAATAAACAGCCAAGAAAAAAAAATGGAAATGAAATCTATGTAAATAGGAAAGGGTGGAGGGGGTGAAGGGTGCACAAGTAATGGGGAAAAAAATAAGAACTAAGATACATCATGTACAGGTACAAGCACCCAATGATAAATGTAAACATATACCTAAAATGTACCAATAAAAGAATTAAAAAAAAAAATTAAACACCCCCTTCTCCCCAACCTATGTGCTCTGAGCCCTGCATACTGGAAACAGCCATCCTTTGTAATGCTGTGGGTGTGCCTGGGCCCTTGACCTGCCTGGAGTTGTCCACGTTTTTGTTTTTTTTTTGGTACCGGGGATTGAACTTGGGTCTTTGAGCTTGCACAGCAGGCTGCAAAACCACTGAGCTAAATCCCTGGCCCTTGTCGATGTTTTTGAAGTGTGGGTGACACAGAGGGGACTCCAGGCAGTCACATTGGCATGTTAATCCTGTCCCTCTGCAGTGTTCTTGAGGGAATGAAGCCTCCTCCTATGGTAGGAAGGGACAAGGGGCTTGAGTGGACCAGCTCTGCCTGGCTCTCACCTGGGGCATCTCGTCAACTGGGCTCTTTTTCTTTTTCACCTCTTTCCCTCTTCCATCTGTAAGCCAGTTTTGCTAAGACCCTTCAAATGGGGAGCTGTCAGAGGACTCCAGTGAGTTGGGAGCTCAGGAGAGCAGATGATGGCTGTGCTTGTTCAGGGACTGAAGGCTGTGCAATGTGATGAATGTATGGAGGTCGGTGACAGAATGTGTGGCTTCTGATAGCTGATGACTAAGGGACTCCAGCTGCCCAAGCCAAACCCTGGGACACGGATTCTGATGGGTGCAAGTAAATTTATGGGGACAGTGGAAGCAGATAATTGAAACTGGGAGGTGAGCCAAAGTCCCCGCAGCTGACAGGCAGGCAGAGGACTAGGAAACAAAGACTTGTGGTTCAGTACACAGGGTGACACTTTGCATCCTGTGTCAGGTGGAGGCAGAGATGCATAAGTGGCACACACACACACACACAAACACACACTTTGGCACAGACATATAAACATATATAGTTTGGTACACGCAGACACAGACTTGTAGTCACACAAGTTTACACAGACATGCAGACAGATATACATACAAATAGATACACAGACACACAAACATATACATACATACAAACAGACACACAAACACCCTCAGATTTTTCCTTCTTGAGAAAAAGAATCTTTGAATATTTATTGTCCAGAATAAGGTCTGTAGAATAGAATTGAAGTTTCCCCCAATTTGATATCAGATGTTTCTTTCTAACTTCGTCTTGATGAATGCACCCTAGGTCGGCTCATGCCAAACTATAGCTGTTCTTGAAATAAGACCCTGTGCCTTCAAAAACACTTCTTCTCTTGGTTTGCATTATTATTGTCTTTATTTTATTTGGTACTGTAGATTGAACCCAGGGCCTGTGCACTGAGCTTGGAACATCCCCAACCCCTTCCCTTTCACTTTGAGACAGGGTCTTGCTAAGTTGCTGTCTTGCCCAGACTGGGCTTGAACTTGTGATCCTCCTGCTGCAGCCTCCCAAAGTCCTGGGATTATAGGCCTGCACCACCATCCCCAGCTTGGGCATTATTTTATTTTTTAAATGCTGCTTCCTCTGTGGAGCTTGCCCCAGTTCTTCTAATCAGAGTTGATGGTTCTCTTTGGATCCCAAAGATTTAGCTCACTGCCTGCACCTGAAGGTTCTTAATAAACATGTTGAAAATATTTTATTTTGGTAGAGGACACTGCATCTTGGGTCATCTTTTTTTAAACTTCCTTTAAAGAAAAATGCCAGGAGCCCACCATTTTGAACTAGGCTCCTGCCCTGTACCCCAGCAGACCAGACTAAAAATCAAAATGGAGTCACCCATGCTAAAGTTCCACATCGCCAATCTGAGAGGGAGCTGTTGTCTGACCTTCCAAGAAATCAGGGTTGGAAATCAAGTTTCCCAAACAGGTAAATTTATTAGCACAATAATGAAGTTCCCTTTGCCTTTTTTTTTTTTTTTGTCTTTGTGAGACAGGGTTTCATTGCGCAGTTCAGGCTGGCCTTGAACTGACTTTGTAGGCCAGCCTGGCCTTGAACTTGAAGTTATCCTCCTGCTTCAGCCTCCCAAGCTCTCTGCCTTAATCCTTACAAAAAAAGGTGATCTGATGTTAAGCAGTCAATTATTTTCCTACTGATCTGTCTTCCTGTCCCCATTGTACAAGGAAAGTAACTCTGAAACCACTAATCTACTTTTGCTCTTTGTTTGGGCTCACTTCAGCCTTTCTCTGTCTAAAAAAACAACCTGCTCTGCCCACTTCACTGGAACACTTACTCCATTTTCTAGGTTGAGGAGTGAAGTGTTGCCCTATTCTAGAATAAAAAATGAACCCAATTAAGATTGTTAAACTAAGGCAGGCTTGGTGTAATCCTGTACACCTGTAATCCCGGCACTCTAGAGGCTGAGGGAGGAGGATCACCACAAGTTCAAGGCCAGCCTGGACTACCATAGCGAGACCCTGTCTCAAAAAAAAAAGTAAAATTAAAAATAAATTTAAAACCCCAGAATGAATATAATCATTATGTACTGCAGACATGTAGTAATAAAAATTAATAATTTTTCAAAAAATAAAATTTAAAAACAAAACTAAATCAAGCAGGGCCCCCTCTGAGTGCAGGGCCCTCCACAGCCAGCCCCCCCAGGGCCTGTTCCCTGTCCATGACTTGGGACAGAAGAGAGGGGAGGAAGGAGCTGGCTGATGGTGGAGCGGCCCAAGGCTCCCATTCTGATGATAACACCCAGGAAAGGCCTGTTGTTCTTGCTCTGGAGCAATCTGGTCTGTTTTTGTGCAGTCCGGACCCTGGTTCCTTAAAAATGTTGAGTCACATCTGGGACCTTCTGTCATCCTTCTGGGCTTGTGTCTTTCTACAAAGGAGGGAACACTATTGTCTGGCTTCTCTGTACTATGACTGAGGAAGGAGAATGTCTGGGGAGGGAAGTTCCCTTCCTGTGAGGAGGGGACAAATTTCTACTGTGTAGGACTGGATGAACTGTGTCATTTCCCCCTAAACTGCACAGTTCTGAGTGGAGCTGGATAGTGGGGTGATGGTGGGTGTCTGTCTTCATCCAGTTGGGCTGCTAAATAACAGAAGGCCTGAGGCTGGCTAATTTACAAAGAAAAGAAATATGCCAGTTGTGGAAGCACACATGCCTGTAAGCTGAGGCAGGAAGATTGCTGTGAGTTCAAGGCCAGCCTGAATTACATAGTGAGACCTGGCCTCAAAAAACAAAACAATACAGGACAGGAATGTATTTCTTACAGTTCTCAAGGCCAGGATCAACGCATCCGTGTCTGGGGAGGCTGACATCTGCCTCCCAGGTGGGCCTTGCTGCCCTGACCTCCGGAGGAGACAAACGCTGTGTCCTCCTGGGGTGAAAGCAGGACAAAAGATTTCTCTTCAGGTGGTCACAAGGAAGCCCTCAAGGCTTCACCTGTTGCCAGCTTCTGGGTTCTAATTCCTTAACAAAGTTTAATTTCTTTTTCAAGGCAGAAATAAGGTCATCAGTTTAGAACGACTGAAAAAAATTTCATTGCTAGGGCCGGAGATTTAGCTCAGTGGTTTTGCTGTCTGCTGTGCAAGCGCAAGGTCCCGAGTTCGATCCCTGATACCCGCCCCCCCCAAAAAATTTCATTGTTGGTTTTCTAGTAGCTCAGTGGGTTAAACACTAATTACTAATTTAAAAAACAAACAAAAACTAATTACTAATGAGGTCACAAAGTAGAACATCTGACCCCTATATAATAATAATAATTGGAAGATCACAGTGATAACAATGACACGACCTATCATTTATTAAATTCTTGCTATGTATCAGGTATTAAGGGGTATATGAAGCCATCTCTTTATTCTTTTTTTTGGTACCAGGGATTGAACTCGGGACCTTGCGCTTGTGAGGCAGGGATTGGAACCACTGAGCTAAATCCCCGGCCCTATCTTTTTATTCTTCATCCCAGCCCTGTGAAGTAGCAACTGGGGCACAGAACTAATTTGTCCAAGGTCACCAATGCCTAAGGTCATAGCTGAAATTAAATCAGGCACTTGGCCTGCAAGGTCTACACTTTTTCCAATATGGACCACTCAGATCTGGATTCCAGAGCTTTGCTATTAACAGTTAAGTATCCTTGGCCACAAGGAAAGGCTGGCAAGAGGATATGAATAATTCATCCTAGCTTTCCTCCGTTATAGAAAAATCTCATAATTTTGAGGACAATCTATCTCAACACTTTTCACACCCTGGTTCTAATCTCGGTAGCCAAAACAGAGCCGTGGGATGTGGGCCACAGAAATCTACAATTAAGAGAATTACTAAGTAGAAGACAAGAGTCTGCGAGTCAGGCAGCAGAGATTGTGACACTTTTCATCTTATGGGGCCTAATACTTTATTCATTGACTAAAACTGAGAACATCTTCCTTTCAGATAAAGAAGCTAAAGCTCTGGGATACTGTGCGTTATTCTATAAAAAATACTTAAATTTCTAACATGGATTTGAAGGTCTGAGAGACTTCAAAATGTGAGCTTTTCCCATACTGCAGTAAACATATACAATTACTTTTTATACATTTTTCTTGGTATAAATTGATATAATTAAAAATATCTGGATTAAGGATACAACATGAATTTCCCCTTAATATACAGCTAGTTGGTATCATATATATTGCCAGGAACATAGCAACTGTGTAGTTTTCTGCACACTACTCTTATTTTTTGTTTTTTTGAAATAGAGTTTTGCTATGTAGTTCAGACTGGCCTTGGACTCACATGTACCCCAGGCTGGCCTCAAAAATCACTGTGATCCTCCTGCCTCAGCCTCCCAGGTGCTGGGATTACAGGTGTGTGCCACCACACATGCCTGGCTGCAGGCTACTCTTGCTTAGTGTCCATGCAGCTTGCTAAGTAAGGCAAGGCGAGGGAACAGTATTGTAATTTTCCACCTACTCTCTAGATACACATGGCTGCAAGCGGAGTTTGGGCTGCATGGAAACTCAGAACCAGCAGGTGTGGACTCCCCTTTTCTTCCTTTCTGTTTCTGCTCAGTTGTTCCTCCAAATTCTCTCACAATGGTCTCTTTGAGTTTCCCAGCACAGCTTACGCCTCAAAGATAGTGACCATATTCTGCAGAGGATATATTTTAGTGGCAGTACCTTACCTCATCCATTATACTATAATTACATGAGAATCCCCTCTGTGCTGCTTCTAAAAAATGTTGCAGAATGAGTATCAGTGAGGAGAGGAGAGACCCTGGAGAGACAACTTGTCCAAACCTGTTGCTTGTGAGGCTGCACAAAGCAAGCGCTTGAGTCCAGCTTTGGTAGCACGCACGGTCCCCTTGGCACGGAGTCCAGTGACCCTGCTCAGCACTTTCAGTCCACATTGGCAGAAGAACTGACTTTTTTTTTTTTTGGTACCGGGGATCTAACTCAGGACCTTGTGCTTGTGAGGCAGGTGGCGGAACCACTGAGCTAAATCCCTGGCCCCTAGAATTGACTTTTTATTGGATGCTACTCAGTCTCTAGAACATATAGTGATTCCCTGATGGGAACTCATGGGCATCTGTCACCAGAAATAGAAATCACTAAAGACAAAGGGCTCCCAAGTAGAGACGCGTGTTTGCAAGGATAAAAGGCTGGACAGCAGAGACCCCTTCCAACCGTGCCACATGTTAAGCCACAGGCCAGTTTTGCAATCCTTCAGCATTTTCCCGTTCTCTTCAGAGAGCCTAAAGAAAGTAAATAAAATTAAATTTTAATCTATGCTAATTTTAACACTACGAGCCTCGGTTTTCTTATATGATGAAGACAGCTATTTATAATATTTATCTTGTGGGAATGTTTGAAAAATTAAATGTGATGATGTACTGAAAATGGTTTGTCAATGCAGATACTGTAATTTGGTTCTCCATGTGAATTGGATGGGAAATTGTTACTAACAAAGCTGCAATGCTGGTTGGCACAACAGAGGAACTTATTCAGTTGCAGATTCCCAGGTTCGGTCTCTGGATTCTGACCATGGCCATAGAATTAGTGATTGATTCTGGAGGGAGACAGAAGGAAACACTTGGCTTACTTTGTTAATTGAATAAATGGAGTGGATGTGAATTGGCATCAGAAGGTCCGGTGCTCTTTGAATAGTCTGGAGGGACAAAGAGTATGAGAGAGGTGAAGAAGGTTCCAGCCTGGGGTTTGCATAACAATACAGAGGGTTTGAAGAACAATGTGTGGCCTGGGGTGTCCAAGGGCATAATGTGAGGTGAGGTTAGAAAGGTGAGTTAGGAGCAGATTGTTGAGCACCGAATGCCCTAATAAGGGTTTTGACCGAATACAGAGTAATAGGGAGTCACTGAAGGTTTTGCAGAAAGGAGACTGACATGATACATAAACTTTCTGCATTTTTTCTTTTGTTTGTTTGTTTTGAGACAGGGTCTTGCTATGTAGTTTAGGGTACCCTTGAATTCACTATGTAGCCCTGGTTGGCCTTGAATTTGTAGTAATCCTCCTGCCTCAGCTTGCTGAATACTGGGATTACAGGTGTGGGACAACATACCTTGTGTAATGAGGCCCCTAGTGGGACAATCTACCAGAAAGATGTTCTGTAGTTGCAAAAGCCTGCAGTGGGGTGGCTAGTGGGAGGCCATCAAGGAGCTGAGTGAGAGGGACAGTTAAGGTTTCAAAGTAGCAGGGAGAGGCACAAGGAAAGCAGGGGAAACTGAATGAGCAGGACTTGGGGGCTGGGTGGTGCAGGAGGACAGTGAGTAGAAAATGAGGCATAGAGGACCAGGTCTCCAGCTTGAGGAATCGCCGTAAATGGAGACAAACACAGCAGAATAAACTGAGTGTGGTGGTGCACACCTGTAATCCCAGCACTCGGGAGCCTGAAGCAGGAGCATTGCCATGAGTTTGAGCCAGCCTGGGCTAGGCAGTGAGTCAAGGCCAGCCTGAACTACATAGGGAGACCCTGTCGAAAAAAAAAAAACCCCAAAAACCAAACAAATAAAAAAAGAAACACAGCAGAGCCAACCTGAGCAAGCCCTTGGCTGTGGTCTGTGCTCTGCTGCAGCGCACTCCACCCACTCCATCTTGGCCCGTGCCCCTCCTCCTGCACCAAGCCCTCAGGGAGGTCCATTGACAGCGATGACAGGCCCTTCCTCCTCACAGAGCATGCCAGCCGCTCTCAAAGGAATGGGCTCTGCATTTTTGGGCACTCCTTTCCCTGTCTGCATCCTCGTAGCAACAGGGAACACACAGGTTGCCAACCGGGCTGAGATTCAAGGTTCACAGTGCTGCTGGGTGGGCAGTTTTTGAAGGGAGCCTTTGGTTTCTGTGTTCTTTTGCTTTCATGGTCCAGCATACTAGTTAAAGACAGGAAATGAAGATCACATTGTTCAAGCAGTCATGGACTCAGTGACACTGGCAAGACGATCTCCAGGCCCCGATTATTCTGTTCTTGTGCTGTTTTTGTAGGCATGGATACCCACGATCACCGGTATTGGGAGATGATTAGCACAAGTTCCTGGGAGCGTGGTGCTGGGCAATGTGTACTCAGGGTGCAGGTTAGGAAACGGTCACATCTGAGAGCCACAGAGGAGGTGCTGGGACCCACACGGGCCTGGTTTCTGTGTCACTGTTAGGTCAAAGTGCAGAAAAAGAGGCTTTTCCAATGTAGCTTAGTGGTGCCGTGCCTGCCTGGCAAGTGCAAGGTCGTGAGTTTGATTCCCTGTTCAGGGGGAGAGAGGAAAAAAAAAGCTGATGAGGACTTTTCCCCCATGACAAGTCGAACACAGCACACAAGTGTGTGTGTGGGGGGTGCGGGCAGAGTGACTCAGAGGAAAATGAATCCTGGATGAGTCTGCATTTATTGGCAGAAAGTTTGCCTGCACTGGAGAGAGCAAACTTCCTTTGCAGTGTAAAGATTAAAAATTGTACCTGAGGTGCTCCTTATAGAATGGGATGTTTATGCTTCTGTGAGAGTTTCCCTCTAGGCATTGTCAAAACAGATGCAACTTCTTTCTTTTCCCTTCTCTTTCTCTCTCTGTCTCTCTCTCTCTCCCCTCCCTCCCTCCCTTCCTTCCTTCCTTTCTTCAACAGGGTCCAGGCTGGCCTCAAACTTGTGATCCACCTGCATCAGTTTCCAGAATGCTGGGGTCACAGGTGTGCACCAGCACGCCCAGCTGCAACTGGCTTTTAACTGATGAGAACTTACAATCTCAGCAGGATAACACAGAAGTATACGCTGAGAATTGTCTCAGTTTATGCAGGCATCCATGACAAAATACCATAAACTGTATGGCTTAAACAACAAGACTTTATTTCCTCAAAGTTCCAGAGCCTGGAAGTCTCAGTGCCTACACAGTTGAGTTCCCATGAGGTCTCTCTCTCTTTCTCTCTCTTTCTTTTTGGCAGTGCTCGGTATTGAACCCAGGGCCTTGTACATATTAGGCAAGAGCTCTACTACTGAGCCACATCCCCAGCCCAAGGCTTCTCTTCTTATCCTACAGACAGCTACCTTCTCACTGTCCTCCCACAGTGTGTCCTCCCACAGTGTGTCTTCGATCTGTCGCGCCCCCCCCCCCCCAGAGCATCAGTCCCTCTTCTTGCAGATCAAATTAGACTCCAGGCAGGCACCAGCAGCCAGGTAGGGCTGCTGTGCAGCCCAGTGGGCTCTTTTTCAGTGGTCTAAAATCAAGTCAAAACAGGATCCGAGACTTTTGGTGTAGTAGGCTATGCCTCTGGAAAGCCATGTTGAAGTCCTAACCTTTGGTATCTGTAACATGATTTGGTTTGGAAACAGGCTCTTTGCACTTGTGATGAGGTCATGCGAGTGGCCCTGATCAACACACTGGTGTCTTGATGAGAGGGGAACCCCCTATGAAAATGCAGACAGAGGGCCAGGGAGAAGGCCTTGTGACTGCAGTGATGTGTCCAAGCCAAGGAGCACGAGACTGCCAGCAACACCAGAAGGAAGGAAAGGGGATGGAACAGAGAGAGCCTTCCTCCTTTTCAGAGAGAGCACAGCCCTCCTGACACCTTGATTTTGGCTTCCTGTGCTCCAGAATGGCAAGGGCATCACTCTGAAGCCATCCCGCTGGTGGTACTGTGTTAGGGTCACCCCAGGAAAATGGGGCTTGTTAATGGAATGAGAAGGGACACAGCTAGGGAATTCTGGGAGTGAGTCTCCTCCCTCTTCCTCTAAGAAAGGGAATCAGGGTGGGGCATCCTCCACTCTTTTGTACATTGGAGTGCTGGGTCATGGGCAGCCGTGGCAGCTTGCAGAGCCTGTTGGAACCAAATGTGCAGTGATCATGAGGTCTCTCTCTCTCTGTCTCTCTCGCTCTCTCTCTCTCTCTTTCTTAGTTGAGAAAGGATCTTGCTATGGAGTACAGGCTGCCCTTGAACTCACTTTGTGTCCTAGGCTGGCCTCAAACTCGCAGCAATCCTCCTGCCTCACCCTCCTGAATGTTGGGATTATAGGCATGAATCACCATTGTGAAAAGGTACAAGTTTTATTATTAGTCAGTTTCAAATTTCTTTCTTTTCTTTCCTTTTTTTTGGTACTGGGGATTGAACTTGGGTCCTTGCGCTTGCGCAGCAAGTGGCGAAACCACTGAGCTAAATCCCCGGCCCTCAAATTTCTTTAATGGCTTCTTTGCTGGTGATGTGAACTGGGTCATATGTGAGCCTTGAGGTCCTCCTAGCTTATATACCTGTTTCCCACCCTAGAAGTTCTCTCCCTCCACCTAGCTGCTCTCTTCGTATCCTGTGGGTTTTAGCTTAGACCCCATGGCTTGGGGAATCCTCCTCTGTTTCCCAAGTTAGGGTTAGGTCCCTCTAATTGCCTTCTGGGAGCCCTGGGCTTGTCCTATCTTAGCATTTACCACACAATATAGCAATAAACTGTTTACTGGTAAAGGGACCAAGAAATGGAGGGAAGGGGAAGAGAAGAAAGGGGAAGGAGAAGTACCAGGGATCAAACTCAGGACCTTGCCAGGCAAGCAGAGGACTACTGAGCTACATCCCTGGCCCTTGTTTTGTTTTTCTGAGACAGGGTCCCACTATGTAGCTCAGGCTGGCTTCGGACTCATGGAGATCCTCCTGCCCCAGCCTCCCAAGTGCTAGGATTACAGACATGCACCACCATGCCCAGCACCAATTTTTTTTAACTTGTGTGTAAGGGTCAAATAAGGCCTAGATTTAGAAAATGTTTAGGGTGACTGGAAATGGAAACAGAAGATGGGAGGAGAAAAAAGTGAAAGAGGCAGGAGAATGGAGATCCTAGTATAGACCCCCAAGGCCAAGGACAAGCCTGTCTTGCCTGTGTTGCTTTTACCAGGACCCTGGCCAGCTCCCATCTTTTGGATAAATAGATAAATTCCAGATTACAGACTGTTTCACCACCATGTCTTTTCTTTTCATGTATTTAATGCTTGTTTCTCTAGTGCTCACACTACAAGTCAGGTTTTACATTAGCCTAGTCATGCAACAGTAAGCAGGATGCTTACAGTATCTGCTTTTAAGGGTCTAATGAGAGATAGAGATAGCACCAGGAAGCAGGTAATTTTTTAAAAGATAGAATCTTTTTAATTTTTATGAGTACATGATTGCAGTACATAATGATCACATTCCTAGTGGGGAGTTGGTACATGTACATAACACATCTTCATTCTTTGTACTTCTCCTTAGCCCAGAAGTCAGGAAATCTTTTATTTCCTTCCAGCTCTTGTTGATGGAGGTTGTTGTTCCCAGGAAGTCCTATGCAGAAGGGACATTGTGAAAAGATACAACTTTTATTATTAGTCTCAAATTTCTTTAATGGCTTCTGTGCTGTTGATGTGAACTGGGTCATATATGAGCCTTGAAGCCCTCCTAGTTGTTTGTTCTCTCACTCCACCTAGCTGCTCTCTTACTATCCTGTGGTGTTACAGGGTCAGGCACTATAGAGATGTGCCGCACACTCTGAAATAAATTGAGTTCTTTATTATTGCAATAGCTGGTGATCCAGAATGGCTAATGCCAGAAAAGTTCTCGATAAAGGAAAGGCAGTTAGCAGGGTCCTTTTAAGGGCTCTTCTACTTGGGGAGGGCTCAGGGAGTGGGGGAGCACAAGCGGAATTTCACAGGAGCAGAACTTTGCTAAGCGAGTGGGGGTTGGGGAAGTTTCACACAGTTTAGTTAAAAAAAAATTTCACACAGGGAAAGGGCTTTTGGACTGCCATCTGTCCCACTGCTTCTGGCCCAGAGGAAGGGGCTTCTGAGCCGCTGTCCCACGGCTCCCAGCCCAGAGGAAGGGGCTTCTGGGCCACCACCCAGCCAGTCGCTCCCTGCCCAGAAGGGGCTTTTGGGCCACCATCTGTCCCACCTCTCCCAGTTCAGAGGAGGGCAGCCGCATGGGTGCCAACAGCAACACTGCCCCCCCCCTCAAAATG
>NW_004624800.1:4245978-4316957 GCF_000247695.1 Heterocephalus glaber | reverse complement strand
AAAAAAAAATTTTTATTTAATTGTTACCTTTACATATAAGGGATGATTGAAAAATATGGTGACTGCTTAAGTAAAAATATTTATTACAGAAAAGACACATTGTCATTATATCCCCTTATAATTTTCCCCCTTGTTTCAAACACAGTTACCTCATCATTCTTGCCACTTTCTGAAGCAGTTCTGGTAGTCTGCTTTTGTGAGTATGTCTATACATGTGGTCAAAAAATTTGGTGACTGCTGCTGCTGAGTGCCATCCAATGGAAAGGCAGGCTCATAAAGGCATTATTGCATATGTTCATCCACCTTATCTCCAGGATATGGCACTGACTGACTTCTGTTTTTTTTCTGAAGACAAAATGACGAAAGGGAAAATGTTTTGGATCACTTCAGGACAACAAATTAGCCATAATAGTTCAGCTAAAGACACTCAAAGAACTGCTTGAGAAAGTGGCAAGAATGATGAGTTAAGTGTGTTTGAAGTGAGGGGAGTATTTAGAGAAGGATTAATGGCGTTGTATCTTTTAATGTAATGTATTTTTTTTTCTTTTAAATTACTGAAGTTTCAGATCATGCTTTGTATATCCCTTTATTTGTGTTTTTTTTTCCTCCTGGCTCTGAACTCTAAGCAGTGATAAAATTAGCTTGTACTCCTTTTCTCCTTTTTCCTATCCTCTGATTTAGAGGAAAAAAATGCCTTTTACTTTCTAATTAATAACTATAAGGGAGTCAACAAGCTTATTTTTTTATGTGTATTTTTTTTGAGTTGTGTTGAACCTAAGAGCATGGAGCCATTCATTACTACATACTTCTTCCCATACAGCCACCTTAAAAGCTTCATTTATGGAAAATTCTCTAAGTTGTTAGTAGTACTGATTTTATGTTATATTGTATATCCTTTTCATACTGGAAAGAGGTTTTCTGTTTTTTTATTTTTTTTTGAGACAAGGTCTCACTATGTAGCCCAGGCTGGCCTTGAACTTGGGGGTGATCCTTCTGCCTCAGCCTCCAGAGTGCTGGGACCACAGCCATGCGGCACCACGCCCGGCCTTACTGAAAGGTTTTTAATACTTTGTTGGACATATGGTGGTATAAATATATATTCACATAACATTTCTTTTTGGAACTTCCCAAAATGAACAAACTAAGTAAAAAATGGAGTAGAAAGCAGCGAAAATTCATGTACACTTTATGAAATTTATAGTAAAATGTGGACCCATGTGTGGGTGCATACTGAGATGTGACATTTTTGCCCCTCTGTCTGGGTGCAGGTGTCTTAGCATTAGTCAGTCTGAAGAGCTACATGCAGACCTTACTGGAGAGGAGGTGGGAGTGGATGGGCCATTGCCAGAGATGGCATATTTTGCAAGCAGCTCATTTCCAAATACCTGTTAGCAGAGTGCGTGCGCTGCCCTGGAAGAGAGATCTGCCTCAGTGCTGTCTATGTCTTTGGTGTGGCTTCCTGAAGGGGAAACCTATGAGGGGGAGCTCATAACCTGGGCAAGAATTGCTGATAGCCATGATGAGCCATTTCCTCTTAAGCCCCATACTCACTTTGAATGGGCGATGTTGCCAGAACGAAGAAGTTAATGGCCTTTCCCAGAAAGTATAGACACACAGGTCCAAGCTCTGGCTGCTCACTCCATGAATTCTGCTGCTTTTTTGCTGTAAACACCCAGAGGACTACTCAGAGATCACAAACCATGGATTCAATGTCTGCAAGTGGGGAGCAGATTTGTTGGCTGCTGAGCAAGTAGCAGGGCCAGAGAGAACTGTGTCCATTCACAGCTGAGTGTTAAGCAGGGAGGACCCAACCTGGGACCTGTGCATAGAGCATAAGGAGAGGAACACGGCAAGCCAAAGTAGATGAAAAATGTACTTTGCAAGAAGGACCACTCCAGGAATCAAAGTACAGTTGTAGACAAAACCATTTTGCTAAAAAAAAACCTGAAACAAAACCCATCTTGCTCTCAAAAAATTTAGACAGCATAAGCTCAGTAAAGTGAAAGAGCAAAGAAGTAATCCAGAAGATTGAAGGGAGGATAAAAGGTGGTGTGAAGGTGAGCTGGCATCCATAAGGAAGCGTAGAAAGATCATTTCACAAATGGAATCCACGTCAGAGGCTGCAAGTAGTCCCAGTACTCCAGAAATCTGAACTATGTGGAGGCTGAGCTTTGGGACATTGCACCGACCACAGTGAGGTGAGAGAACAAGGAGGCAGTAGTGATTGGAGGGACAGGCCAGAGAACACCGCAGGCAAGGCTCGGGAGGGGAGCAGCGTAAGTGGAAAAGAAACATTGGTAACATAGTTTACTTGGAGTAAAGGGTCATTTAGTTATATAGTTATATCTATACAAGATGCACTTCCAACTGGAAGAACTGCAGTAAATATTCACTATAATGGAGACCTATTCTGATGAATTTACTAACCTGAAAGATAAAGGAAGACTTGTACACATACAACAGGGAAAACCTCCCAAGCAGTACGCCATATCTAATGGGAAAAATGAAGTCAGTTCAGACTGGAACTTTTCAACAATACACTTTGCCTGAAGGTGAGGGAGCAGCAGTGTAAGCATGCATAGGACTTGGTGTGGGGAGACAGGCATTAGACTGAATTGTCTTACAGTGCAGCATAATGACATTTTCAAATATGCAAAAGCTCAGGAACAGTAGCATTCATAAACTTCACTGAAAAGCCTCCTTGTAGGTATAACCTAGCTAACTGACAGATGAATCGGTGAGGATTCCACAAATGGAGGGGTTGAAGTAGGGAAGTAATAATCTATGATAATTGAATAAATATTGATTTAGCCTTAAAAATATCAACATAGTGAATGAAGCTGGTCATGGTGGTATATACCTGTAATCCTAGAGGGTGAGGCAGGAAGATTGCCAATTGCTGTGGGATCAAGGCCACCCTGGGCTACATAGCAAGACCCTGTCTCCAAACAAACAAACAATAAATCAACATAATGATAACCCACCATAGCAAAAATTCCCAAAGGGGTTAACATGAGGGATTAGATTAAGGTTAGGGCTGGTGGTGGGAGAAATGAGAGACCAGTATGGTAATTGCTTTACTTCTCATTATTTGCAGTGAAGGGTTTGAGAAGGCTGTTATATTTAACACTGACTTTGTGTACCTTTGAAATTCACTCAGGAAGAAAAACAGCCCAGCTGAGAAGAGGTCGTTTCAGGTGCTGGGAGTGTAGCTTAGTGGTAGGGCTTGCTTTGCATGCATGAAGCCTTGGGTTTGACCCCAAGCCCTGGCAGGGAAGGGGGTATAGTCGTTTCAACAGTGTTGACTGTTTAAACCTGGGGTCAGGGTTCATCTTACAATGCTGAGACTCCCCTAACAGGCATGGCTTTACATTGGGCGAATTGATGACATTTATTTATCTTTTTGAGTTTTTGAGACGAGTCTTGTTGTGTGCTCCACGCTGGCCTTGAACTCATGGTGGTCCTCCTGCCTCAGGCTCTTCTGAGTGCTGAGATTACAGATGTGTGCCACCATGCCTGGCCTAAGAGAAGCATTTTGAAGAAATAGACAAATATGTTAGGTAATGTAAAATTTAAATAGATTAAAATAAAGATTAAATTTAGATAAAATAATAAATTTGAATTTATATATCAAACTCTTCTATAAGAAAACAAGCCACAGTTTTCTATACAACACCCAGGGACATATAAGAAATTTGACTGTATATCATTTTTTAAAAAAAATAAATTTTATTTTATCCCATTCCCCCCAAGCCCCCTCCCCTCCCTATGTACAAAGCTTTGTTTCCATTGACTGTATATTATTTTAACTATATGATTTCAACATGGGAACAGTTTTCTGTGATGATCTTAGGCAGGTATTGTGCTGTTGTGGTTGAAGTTTAGAGCTTGAGATGAGACCTCACAAGTGTCTCATTCAGGAGAGCCCTCCCTGTGAGGTGCAGTCCAAGAGCACTATATAAAGACATGAAGATGTGGAGCTGTTTAAGACGTAACTTTTCTACTTTTGAACATAAATTAATTGAGCTTACATTGTCACCTTCTGCTCAAGACACATGGTTGTGGGAGGAATTTCAATTATATATAAATATGTTGAATTGAGAGTAGATGAATTCCTCTGACTGCAGAATGGGAGAGTCTCCATGTTGTTGAGAGAGGCATTCCTAAGAGCGAATCTTTGTATTAGGAAAAGCATGCAGTGGTGGGCAGGTAAGGGTGTATCAGACTATACTGGAAAGGTGCACCAGAGAGGAAGGGAGGTGGAGCAAGAGTGAGTGGGTGGGCACACCTTTCCTCGGTGGTGGTGCTAGGGATTGAACAGTTACATACTCTACCATTGAACCGAAATCCCAGCCCTTTTAAAAACTTTCATTTTGGGGAAAAAACCACTTTTATTTGGAGACTTACCCTCACTAAATTGCCTAAGCTGAGCTTGGACATGTGATCCTCCTGCCTCAGCCTCTGGAGTAGCTAGGATTATAGTTGTGTGTCACCATGCCTGTCTGGATACCTTCTTTTATTTTTTATTTATTGGTACCGGGGATCGAACTCTGGGTCCTTGCGCTTGAGCAGCAGGCGGCGAAACCACTGAGCTAAATCCCCGGCCTCTCGATACCTTCTTTTATTGCTTTGAATTTCAAACTGTGAGAATGTGTTGTTTAAAGGGAGGAGGTGTAACTGTTGGCATGCCATAGGCAGTGATCCATTCTGTGTCCATGGCTTCCTGTTTTGTCTGCTGGATTTGCACATGAGCAGAGGTCTTGGGTTGCAGGGAACACGGAAGGTAGGAGTTGGGAAAGTGAGATGGGTTAATGACTTTGAGGGTGGTGCCTGCCTTCTTGCTGGCTGCCTTTTGGAAGGTGGAGTCAAAACCCAACACCAAGCTGGGGATTTAGCTCCGTGGCGCCTCCACCTGCCTCGCAAGCGCAAGGTCCCCAGTTCGATCCCTTGTACCAAAAGACAAAAAAAACAAAACACAGAACACCAAGGGTGTTATTAAATACATGTGTTTGTGGAAATTTGCTTAGCTTTTCAGATGAAAGATAACACATAAAACCAGAAGAGAGATAATACAAACTTTTAGCATATAGAGGGTCTTTTTTGTTTTCTTTTTGTTTATTTTTTCTGGTACCGAGGATCGAACTCAGAACGTTGTGCTTGCCAGGCAGGCGTGTGGTACCACTGAGCTACATCCCTGGCTTGTTTTTGGTTTTTCGAGACAGGGTCTTTCTCTGTAGTTCAGGCTGGCCTTGAACTCATGGTGCTCTTCCTGCCTTAGCCTCTGAGTGCTGGGATTACAGGTGTGTGCCAGCATAGAGAGACTTTCGAAGTAGAAACATAACAAAGGAAATTACTCTTGAAAGTATTTGACAGGTTTGATCACTTAGACTTTAATATTTCACAAAATGTACAGTCATGTACCGCACAAGGCCATTTCACTGAACTGCATGTACGATGGTTGCACCATATGATTACGTCTGTGAGGTCACAGCCGTCGGAGTTTGTGAGTTTGTGAGTTTGTGTAAATAATGACAGAATCAATTAACATTGCATTTCTTAGAATGTATCCCTATCGTTAAGTGACACATGGTGTATAATTCAGTTAACAACATACCAAGAAGAATTAGTGATATACTGCATATGATGAACAAGTACTAACATCTTTAGTGTGTAAAACATGTTCACACAAATTGGCAAGAAGACACTAAAACTCTTTCAAGGCATTATCCGAGAATAGTTCAATGGAGATCACTGGTATCTATTATATTACGTTCACTAGTAAGTAAATTATTGAATAAAGAGGTACTACTTTTGCATTTGGAATTAAGAAACACTTTCCAAAAATAGTGAGATTTAACACTAGAGGTAGAGATTGTTGTACATATTGTGTAGGTGAAGAGCCTGAGCCATGGAAGGATTGATTTACATGCCTACAACCACAGAGCTGGTGCTGGGTTATGTATGAATCTAGAGCAGCAGCCCCAGGGTGTCACATTTTCGTACTGTTGTCAACCACAGTTTGCATCTGTTTATGGCAGTAACTGTGAACTTCCTTTTGGATAGTTGCATAGCATTTTATTGTATGGATGTGTTTATTACCATAGTGGCTTTTTTTTTTTTTTTTTGTTACCGGGGATTGAACTCAGGTCCTTGGGCTTGAGAGGCAGGTGGCAGAACCACTGAGCTAAATCCCTAGCCCTGGATGTGTTTATTATATTCTTTATTTTGAATGTTTCCAGTTTTTTGTTTTGCTGTTACAGTGTTTTGTTGAATATTCTTTCTGTGCATGTCTTTACATACGTGTAAAATGCTTCTGTGGGGCTGAATTCCTAGAAATGTGCTGTTTGGATGACAAGATATATGTATTTGCATATACGCAGTTTTTTTTTTTGTACTAGGGATTGAACTCAGGACCTTGTGCTTGCAAGGTAGGTGGCAGAACCACTGAGCTAAATCCCTGGCCCCATATATGCAGTTTTAATTTTTTTTAATTTTTTTTTTGGTACTGGGGATTGAACTCTGGTCCTTGTGCTTGCGCAGCAGGCAGCGAAACCACTGAGCTAAATCCCCGGCCCGAGATATGCAGTTTTAACAGGTAATGTGAAATTTCCTACAGAGTGACTTGTTAGCCCTTTACTGTGACCCACATGTACCTTTCTACCACCCTCAATGTCAGCCTAACCTTTGCATTAAACTTCCAGGTGGATTTAGTGATAGTAAATATTTCTCCTAAAGAAATTGACTCTAAGCCTAAGGTATATCTCAGTTTCTTTGTCTGCTTGTGTATGGAGAGTTCTTCACATACATCATATAGTTTATTCTTTTTGTTTGTTTGTTTGTTTGTTTGGAGACAGGGTCTTACAAGGCTGGCCTTGAACTTGCACTAATCCTCCTACCTCAGCCTCCCAAGTGCTGGGATTACAAGTGTTCACCATCACGCCTGGGTATATAGTTTATTTTTATTCTTTATATCTTTATTCTTAAAGGTAGTATTGTTCCATAGTTATTGCCATTCTAAATGGGATCTTTTCATCCAGAATATATTTTTACGTATTGATTCACATTGATCTATAACCCCAGCCATTTTTAAATTTTCATTTGAGGCAGGGTCTCCTGTGTTGCCCAGGCAGGATTTGAACTTCTGATTCTCCTGTCTTAGCCGCCGAAAGTGTTGGGATTACAAGCATGCACCACTGTGTGGGCCTCCTACATGATAATTTTTGTCTCTTCCTGTAGTAATTAGTCATGTTACTGAGTTCCATATTGCTTTTAATTTTTTAATTTTCCTCATATTCTAGGTATATAGTGATCATTTATTAATACATTTTGATTCATTTTCTATAATATGTATTCCTTTTATTTAATCTTTGTGGTTTGTGATACCCAAACAATGTTAAATTCCAAAACAGTGTTAAAGGAGAGTAGTGCTAGTGGGTCTCCTTGGATTACTTCTGATTTTAGTAGGGATGCTGCTAGTTTCATTAGCATTTGGTTTGAGAGATTCTCCCCCACCCCCCATCATCATGAGGATTAAATGCTTCTGTTTAGAACTTAGGTTCTTTTCACTACTAGTTGATCTTAGACCTTTTTCTTTGCTACACCTACTAAATTGCATAAATAATTTGAATTGAAAAGCATCTTTTATGGAATACCTAAATTCACATTATTCTGTTTTTATTTATTTATTTATTTTGGTTCTTTGAAACAGAGTCTTACTGAGCAGTTCAGGCTGGCCTTGAGCTCCCTGTGTAACCCAGGCTGGCATCAAACTTGCAGTGGTCCTCCTGCCTCAGGCTCCTGAGCGCTGGGATTACAGGTGTGCACCACCATGTCCCAGCTACATTAGTTTACATAATAAGACAGAACTGATACATTTGAGTCCTTTCCTCTAAGCTTCTGATAAGTATGAAATGTCAACATCCAGATGTGTTTTATTTGGTAAATGTGGAGAATGGTGGACGATTCATGATGTGAATATGAGGTTGGGGAGCTCTCACTGTATGAAGATGCCATGGTGATGGCCTGTGATATAAGTCAGAACTGTGATGTCCAGTGTGACCATCAGAACCACTGGGGGAAGGGCAGGGCTCATTAAACACACAGATGCCAGGCTTCTTCTCTGAACACTTCCATTTCTGAGCCTTGCACTGGGCTAGGAATCAGGGATTTTTGCAGGTATGGCTGGTTCTTTCTGCTTGCCTACCCAGATGATTTTAAACTTACCTGCCAAATAAGAGAGGGGCAGGAATGGGGGGGAATAAGCAAGATATATCATGTACAGGTACAGATTCCCTATGATGAATGTTATCATGTATATCTAAAATGTACCAATAAATGTTTTACAAAAAAAATAAAACTTGCCTTTCAAAAAAATGTAGACTAGGCAACAACAGAAAAACTCAATGTGAAGTCATGTTTGTAATAGGTGAATTTCTTTTCTTTTTCTTTTATTTTTTTGCAGTACTGGAGATCATACCTAGGGGCACTCTACTGCTGAGCTACACTCCCAGTTCTTCTTATTTATTTATTTTTATTTTCAGATAGGGTCTCCCTAAGTTGCCCTGGCAGGCCATGAGCCTCAGCATCATGCCTCACATCCTGAATGCTAGGATTACAGGTGTGCGCCACCATACCTGGCTGGAATATTTAGAAAAAAAACTTTTTCAGATTTTAATAAGAAAATATTTAAACATACAGAAGAACAGTAGTAAAATAATAACAAATATATAGACATTATTGTTCTATCATTTTTATATATACTAGCTCATTCCATTTTCATGCTAACCCCAGGAGGTAGAGTGTATAATTAAACCATTTTACAGAGGGGGAAAGTGACATCCAGAAGTGACCAGCAAACAGCTAAGCTGGGATTTGAACCCAGCCAAATGAATTGTCTTAATAAAAACTCAATACAAAAAAATAACACAGTAGGGCCAGTGATTTAGCTCAGTAGTGCCTTGCCTGCCTTGCGAGCACAAGGTCCTGAGTTTGATCCCCAGTACCAGAAGGGGGGAAAAATAACATAGCAACCCGCTGGGCCTGGTGGCACATTCCTGTAATCCCAGCACTTGGGATAGAGAAGCAGGAGGATCACCATGAGTTTGAGGCCAGCCTGGGCTGCACAGTTAGTTCAGGGCCGGCCTGAACTACGTAGCAAGACCCTGTCTCAAACCAACCAACCAATCAACAACAACAACAACAACAACAACAACAACAAACAAGAAACACAGCAGACATGAATGATACTTAGCATCTGATTTGTAAAAAAAGGTTAACATTTATTTTTTAAACCCCTTTCATGTAGTCAAGGTTTTTCTCATCTGTAAGTAGGAGATCATATTGGACAGTCTCTTGTCTTTTCTGGTTCCATCAAATATTTTTCCTGACTTTAGCACCCTTCTTTCAAACATTGCCCTTTCTCCCAGGAGTTTGACCATTATTACCTGTTCTTACACCAGGGAAGGGATCCTTCAGCAGATCTATCTGTAAAGTGTTTGCCACATACCAGGTACTATGGAAGGGAGCAGAGATAACAATGATGAAGGACCCTGTTCCTGATATCACCAAACTCACACTCTAGCTTTGTGGGGAGATGGATTCATTTGAATGATTTCAGTGCAAGTGCATAATTATTTTTGGGTAGTGAGTGAGGAGGCCTCTTTACCAGATGTGGTGATTCTTGTCTGCTATCACAGTAACCTGGGGAAGAGGAGAGGGAGAAGGGTTGAAGGGAGGGGAGGGGAATGGGAGAAAAAGAACTAAGATATATTATGTGCAGGTACAAATTTCCTATGATGAATGTAATCAATATGTACTAATAAAAAAAGTTAAAAAAACCCCCGAAACACAAAACAAAACAAATAAAAAATGGGTTGAGATGTAGCTCATTGTGAAGGCCTAGGTTCATTCTCCAGCACTGCATAATAAACATAAAACCTCACATACACCATTACATTTGCATTTGATGATTTTAGTGATTTCTGGCCTGCTTGTTGGAATTTTATAAGCTTCTTTAGCCTTGAATCAGTAATTTGGTTTAGTTAATATTTATTGTGTGGAGCCGGGGATTTAGCTCAGTGGTTTGGCCGCCTACCATGTAAGCGCAAGAACCCGAGTTCGATCCCCGGTACCAAAAAATACCCAAAAATCCTCAAACACTGGGCCGGGGATTTAGCTCAGTGGTTTCGCCACCTGCTGTGCAAGTGCAAGGACTTGAGTTTGATCCCTGGTGGCCCCCCCCCCCCAATTTATTGGGTGGAGCATACTTCCAGAATGATAGTCTCTGTCCCTGGCTCTGCTCTTAGTGGACTGGAGAAGCTTCGGGGGCTGGCTGGCCCTATGGGCACTGGAGTTTCCGAGCCTGGCCCTTCATTGGACCCTGGGTAGGAGAGGCTGGAGCTCAGGGAGGCTAAGCTCCAAGGTGTGGTTCAGGGCAGCCCACTTGAGCTTTTTGTCTCCCAGTCCTGTCTACTCACTATATATTCAAAAATACAATGGCAGAGGGAAAATACATTCACAGATCATAAAGTTAACTTATTAGAATTAGAAATACTACCACATCAAAAAATTTAGTATTGCCAGGTATGGTGGTATACACCTATAATCTGAGGACTCGGGAGGCTGAGGCAGGAGGATTTTCATGAGTTCAGGGCCAGCCTGGGCCACATACTGAGTTCAAGGCCAGCCTGAACTACATAGATCTTGCCTTAACCCCCCCCCCCAAAAAACCCCCACCAAATTTAGTATCAAGTATCTTGAGAGACTTTGTGGTAGAGGAGCAATTTTTTTTTTTTTTTTTGGTACCGGGGATCGAACTCAGGACTTTGTGCTTGTGAGGCAGGCGCCGGAACCACTGAGCTAAATCCCCGGTCCGAGGAGCAATTGTTAAAGTTACTTTGATGCTGCTGGAAAATGTTTTGTTCAGTGTAAGCACTGTTACAGCATAGTGGAGTGTTTGTGCAAATCTCATTATTAATTAGAGCAGCTCTGATGAGAACGGAAGAGCTGATGAGTCTTTGCAGTTTACTTACTGCCTCTCAACTTCTCATTTTAGCAGATGGTCGGAGTGGGTCCCCCCCCATATTTAAGAGATTAGCAAATGCTTCTGGAACAGATAGTAGTATTTCGGCATTTATTTAGTAGAGACTTTTGGAATCTATCATGCAGAACATCTTGACAGAAAATGGGCTTCTTCTGAAATGAGATGATAAAGAGATGCTTCTGTCAGATGAGTCTCAGAAGATGGCAGCAACTGTTTCTAGACATATGCCATGACATTTTCAGAAAATTATATAATCACCCCCCCTAAAAAAGTTCAGGAAGTTGGGGAAATTAGTGTACTTCATATAGAGCCAATGCTGGAATTAGCCTGTGTATTTAGATACCCATTCTTTTTCTGTAGTTCATTAGCAGTTTGGTCTTGGGCAGCTTAATTAACTTCTCAGTGACTCAGTTTTTTCATCTGGAGAATAGGAATAGTATCTACTTTCTTAGATACTATTCCTATTTTGTAAAGATTAAAAGTATGAAAGCATTTTTAAAGTCATTAGGGATACACAAATGTAATGTATATGTTAGTGTATATGTATTTCTATTGTTCTAGTGGAAAGAAACATTTTACTTTTTTTTTTTGGTACCAGGGATCGAACTCAGGTCCTTGCGCTTGCGAGGCAGGCGGCATAACCACTGAGCCAAGTCCCCGGCCCAACATTTAAAATTTTATAAACTACTTTTTTTGAAATTAGTATTTGATTTTCACTGATCACAGTTTTTTTTAAATTTCAAGGGAGTGTATTTTAGGACTTGGAGAGATTATTAATAAAGACATGAACGGGATCTCGTGGAGAGCATTGTGATCTAAACATGTGTTGATGACTTTGTGCTTTTAGGTATACCAAGCTTGGCTACGCAGGCAACACTGAGCCACAGTTCATTATCCCCTCATGTAAGTAAAGCTCTATGCTCCGCTTTCTAAAGGCTTGTGTTTCTCACCATTCTCCTTTCTAAGCATTCCAATTCTTTTTCTCAAGGTATATTAATTGACCCACTATCTTCTTTCAGAAGATTGTCCAGGTTACTAGGAAGGGTTATTTGTTTTGATACCCAGTTCCTAAATATATTAGGAGCTGGTACAGTAGTTGCCACCTAAAATCCCCCGTGTTCTAGTCCTTTGATTCCCTTTTGATACAGTTTTTTTGTCACTGTTATTGGAGTTTCATCTTGGGGTGGCTGGGAGGGGATTTTCATTCAATCTAAACTACCTAGAGAAAGTATTATCTGAGTCTTTGAGGCCCAATTTTAAATAAGAATAGTTCTGTTGGGTTAGCAACTTCATGGACTGAGTATCTACTGTACCGCTCTGTTCACTCTGTTGAAATTTTTAAAAATTTCAAAATTTGGTGGAAATGAGAGATGCTTTTGTTGTGTTTACTGTTCTGTTTTTGTTTAATTTTTAGTCTTTAGAAAGCGATAAGCTTAAAAGGAGAATTTCACATTTTCGCATGAGTTCATCCTAGCTGCATGTTATTTTCCACAGGAGTCTCCCAGGATCAGGGAAGGTGTTTTTGTGTGGAATTCTTAGCAACCATCTGATCCTGGGTTATCATTTGGGGACAGTTTGCCCGAGAGTAAGTAAGGTATCTCCATCAAGAGTGAAGCTTGGGTCTGGGAAGCTGTCAGTGGCTAGGAGTTCAGTTGTACTGTGACATCAGGCTCCTGTGATCAGGACGGAAGCGGCCTGATAGCATTTATTTAAGAGAAGGCTGAATCCTTTTTTGCTGAGTGTGAGTGTTGAAGTGACTAGCAAGGGTATCCAGATTCCTTGAGAACATTTACATTGCCTTCTTCTAATTCCTTGCTTGCTGAATAGCTGAGCATGATTTTGACTTTTTCTGTCAAACACTTGGATGTCACATAGGGTTTATTAGCCTGCTGTGTCCTCATTTTAAATTCATAAGTTGGAGTATTTGTCTGCTTGTGCTGCCATAACAAAATACCACAGCATAGGTGACTTAACAATTTATTTATTAATTTTTTAAAACAGGCATGACTAACAAATGAATTTTTTTTTTTTTTTAGTACCAGGGATTGAACTGGGGACCTTGTGTTTGTGAGGCAGGCTGTGGCACCACTGAGCTAAATCCTTGGGCCCCAGAATTTATTTTATCCAGAACTGTTTCTGGAAACTCACAGTCCATGTTCAAAGTGCTGACATGATTGGTGTCTGGTGAGGTCTCTTTCTAGGCTTGCTCAGTGGGTGCCCTGTGGATCATTTCCCTGTGTGAGCATGTGGGGAGGTGAGAGGTTCTGTGGCACATCTTCTAAGGCCTCCACTTCCGTAGGGTTAGGGCCCTGTACCCTTAGGACCTCATTTCACTTTACCCACCTAAAAGTCCTGTCTCCAAATCCAGTCACATTGGGACTTAGGGTGTCAGCATATGAGCTTTCTAGGGAACATAGTTCCATCCAGTTCACATTTTGTATAATGAATTGGTCTTTTGTGAATTTTATTAGTGTGAATACCCAGAACTTGATCATTCCATGCTGAGTTGACAAATTGGACTTTCTGACTTTTCAGAGCAGAAGATGAGATTTTAACCTTGTTAAGTGCATCAACTAAGAAAGACTGACCTTGTGCCTTTTTCATTAATGTGCTGCCATTTAAACTGTCAGCAGCATTCAGTTGGCTGCACCATTTAATCTGTCATCATTAACAGAGGAGAGTTGAAGACAGTTATTAGCAGGATTTTATTCACTGTCAAAAGACAGGTGAGGTCATAGACTGGGGCTGTCAGGGCTTTAGTAGAGGCAGGAGCTAGAAGACAATAAAAATGTCAAAGAGGTGGGAAGTAAAAGAACAGTCAGTGTTTCTACGATGGCTACAAGAGATAGAAGGATCCCAAAAGGGAAAGGTTAGAAGATATTTGGGCAGAAGTGAGGAGGGCCTTGGTTACCTGGAATGATTGGCTTGCGGCTGGTCCTGATGCTGGAGAGTGGAACTATTTTTCTCTTTATAGAGGTCTCACAAGATGAATCCTGGGACTTAGTACTAACGTGGTATCAAAAAAAAAAAAAACTGGGCTGGAGGTGTAGCTCAAGGGTAGAACATTTGCCTTGCATACATGAGCTGTGGGTTCAGTCCCGGCGGGGGGCGGGGGGGGGCGAGAAAAATCTTGGTGCGTGCGTGTAGGTATGTGCTGAGGCTGGAGTGAGGCTGATTCTGACGCCGGGGCCGGGACAGCGGGAGCGAAGCTGGAGCGCTGTGATCTTGGAAGTCACAGCTCCCAGTGGACCAGCAGGTATGGCTGGCAGGGTGGAGCAGGGCTGGGTGACAGACTTGGAGTGTCTTTCCTAAGGAGTTTTACTTGCATTTTTCACAATAGGATGTTCAGAATGCTTTTGAGGGCCTCCCTCTGGGCTCTCAGCTCTAGAACTAGACTGGCCTTAAGTCCACCCTTGCCTCTGCTTTGTCTGGTTGGTTTGAGCTGTGCAGAATTTGCTCAGTTTTTTTTAATCGGTACCGCGAGTTGAACTCAGGACCTTGCACTTGGGAGGCAGGCATGATGCCCCTGGCCTAAATCCCCAGCCCCCTCAATTGTTTGAAGAAAGTTTTTTCCTACTTTTTTTCTTCTTTTAAAAGTTAGTGTAACTCTTGGGAATCATTGAATATTTTCAGGAAGAGGAGGAAGAGGACAAAGGAGGAGCAGGAAGGGTTCAGGAGAAATAGCGTTGTGCACATTGGGTGTTGCAGAGTTCAGGTTCGAAGGCCCAGTAAGGCAGTGGAGTGGAAGGCCGAATGCTCAGGGGAGAGGGCTAGACTGCAGAAGGAGATTGAGCCCTGATGTGTTCTTGATTTTTTATTAAATAGGACCTTAAAATTTGGATTTTGGCAAAAAAAAAGCAAAAGAAAATATTACAAAGTTCCATGGACCCACTCCTGGAATGAACATATTCGCAGTGTTTCATACATGTCAGAGTCAGTAAACACAGTTGTGTGTGGCAGAGTTTTGGTCAGCGATAGACTACTTGTGTCACTGGTCCTGTACAGTTACATCACCTAGGGATGGTGTAGCTGATTTAATCCGTGTACTATTTGGTGTCTATGTAACTATGACATCTAACAGTGCGTTTCTTAGAATTGATCCTTGTCATTAGGTGACAGGACTGTGCATCATGCCCTACAGGTTGACTGTGCATCATGCCCTACATGCCTTACAGCATTCCCTTCTTTTCTTCCCCCCTCTTTCTCCTCTGGTGGGTATTTTCTGGTAGGTTTCTAGTCCAGGTTTTATCTTTAAATTATATATACAAAGATACAGTACATTGTTTCATGAGCTTAAGCATTTCTAAAATGATGTACTAACTTTCTGCGTTATCTTTTTAAAAACCCTCAATATTTTTTTTAAGATTTATCAGTGTTGATATGTACAGATCTAGGTCAGAATTCTAAGATGAATATAAAGGGCATTTTCCAGTTTTTCTGTTGTACAAAATGGTGTAATGAATGTTTCCTTGTGTACATGTGGCATTTCCCTAAGAGGGAATAATCAGAAATGGAATTGTTTCATCATAGGATATGTACCCCTTCATCCTTAGTAGGTATTGTCAGATTGTTTCCAAATGCTTGTACTGATTTGCATCCCATCAGCCGTGCATGAGACTTCTGCTTCCACTTACCCCTTGATAGCAGCTGGTATTGTGAGACTTCATTTTCTTCCAATCTAATGAAAGATGATTTTTATTTATTTATTTATTTTGGTACTGGGAATCGAACTTCGGACTTTGCACTTTCGAGGCAAGTGGCAGAACCACTGATTTAAATCCCTGGCCCTGAAAGATGATTGTTAAAATTTTTATTTCCCTGATTAGTAGTAAGTATCATTCTTGGCCTGTTCATATCTTTGTTCATTTTTCTGTTGCATTTTTAGATTTTTTTTTTTTAAAGGAGATAAGGTTTATTTAGCTCACAGATTATAGAGGTTTCATTTCATAGTTGGCTGGCTCCAAGGCAAGTGGCCTGGCAGAGGGATATCATAGAGGAGAAGCAGAAGACAGCAAAATAGTGAAGAAGAAGCAAAGCAGGGATTTAGATCTTTTTTATGGTGCTTTATGAACTCTTTGTATTTGGTGAATACTAATTTGTGGCAGATATCTTCTCCTTGTTCTTTTTTTTTTTGGTACTGGGGATCGAACTCAGGACCTTGTACTCGTGAGGCAGGTGCGGTACCCCTGAGCTAAATCCCAGGCCCCAGATATCTTATCCTTCTGTATGATTCTTTAATAGTCACTTTCCATCACTGGGACAAAATACCTGATACTTGCAGCTTAAGGAGAGGTTTATTTTGGCTCATGGTTGCAGAGAGTTCAGTTTGTCAGTTGGCTCCAACACAGAAATGGCATGGTAGAAGGGCCTGATGGAGGAAAGCTCCTTAGCCCATGGCAGCAGAAAGCAGAGAGAAAGTGACAGCAAGAAATACACATTCCCTTGAGGGATGACACTCAGTGGCCACTTCCTCCAGCCAGGCCCTACCTCCCAGCAGCACATTCAGCTGTGAACTCATCTGTGGGTTCAAGTATGGATATTGTCCTCTTTGAATGCATGAGGCTTAGGGGGGGATATTTTAGATCTACTCTGTAACTCTCTCTACTGGAGTTTGAACCTAGGGCCTTGTGCTTTGTAGCCAAATGGATTCATTACCCATTGAGCTGTACCTCTAGTCACCCATGACTTTTTTGTTGGGGGGGTTAAAATCTGGGTCATCTTGATGATGTTATCTATTGATTGCTTTATTTCAGTTAAAATGTTCTTGATATTTGCTGTGATGAGATTTTTTTTTAAACTGAAACCTGGACATTTGGATATCATGTTTTGAGATTCTGGATCTTATTTTAAGGGGGATGACTTTTTGTTACCAGGTTTTAGGGTGCTGGAGTCTCCTTCTGTAGATGGTTTCTAGGTTCTATCTGTCCTAAGCAAAGAATTGGTCAAGACAGGTGCAAAAAGTAGTGAGAAAAAACATAAGCTCTGCAGAGCAAGTTTGGGCCAAGTAAAAGTAAGAAAAGAAGTACACTCTACAGTGTGGGAGTACATTGTGAAAGAACATAGGTAGTGTGAAGCTCCATGGTGCCTGTCCTTTGGTATCTCCCACTCCTCAGGCTGACGTCAGATCTAGGCCATCTTATCAAAACTTGCTCAGGTTCTCCAGAGAAGAATGTTTTGGGGGAGGGGGGACACTTGAGGCGGGTCTTGCTATGTAGTTCAGGCTGGCCTTGACTCACAGTCCAGGCTGTCTTCAAACTCACAGTAATCTTCTTGCAAGAATTGAAGGCAACACTTTGATTGGTCCCATATGTAGGGCTTTGGGAACTGTTCTGTGTATGTCTGCTGGGACTTTGTAATTAACAGGTCATGCCCGTGTCCCCAACCAGTCTGCCATGCCCTAGTTACCTGCCTCATTTTCATTACTGCCAGTTTTAGGTCCTTCCCTTGGCCTCTGTGGACTCGGAGTTGGGACAGACTCAGTGTTACTGTGGGGTGGGGTGGAAGTCAGGGTTCTGCAGTGTACTAGCAATAGAGTGACATAGGTCATTCTTCTACGGGAAATATTGATATCTCTCTCCTGGACATGTTTCTCCATTGTGTTTCTAAGGATTGTGTGGACCACATCTTGGTTTCCATAACTATATATAAAAGATTTTGAGTGTATGTTCTTTTTTTTTTTTTTCCCAGATTCCAAAGTTCTGTATTTTTCAAAATAAAGATCACACATTGTTTAGAGACAATCTACACAAGAGTTATAAAAAATAGTTGCCCAGGCATAAGCATACACAGGTTTGTTAATTATACACATATGGTTACAAGTGTGCTTGCAAAAAAGTTCATTGGAAATATACACAAGGCTCTGGAAATGTGCACCGTGTAGTGTTACAATTCTATATTCAAACAAGGAAAATTAACAGTCTGTTACATTCACTTACAAGTAGACAAAATGCAAAATACAGTTCATCTTCTGTACAAGAAGGAAGGGCAATTCACACTTTACAAGGTGAGAGGAGCTCCGATAGTGAGGAAAACCGGGGCATGACTGAACTTTTACACGTCCTTTTGACTATCACAGAATAAGCAAAACATTACTTTTTAGGGTTAAAAAAAACCAATACTAGTGTGAACTCAATCATCCAGAATAACATTTAGAAAGGATCTCACTACTTTCTGACTAGCTGACAAATAAAACCAAGCTATTCTTTTCTTCTTACATGTTAACTAGGCTGTATAAAGAACATTTATTCCTTCAAAAGAAAAAAATTTACTTCTGGTTGAAATTACAGTTTACAATATACAACACTATATGCTACGACCATAAAAGGTGAGAATATACACTGAATGCACAGGGCTGGCTAATTCTCTTTTCCTACCAAAAAGGTGTTTATGTTGATTCAAACTTCTCCACATTTACATTACAGGTTTACAAATGTACAATTGTACAATCAAAAGTATGTTTGACTACTAGGGTACATTATAGATACAGATTAGACATCAAAACTAGAAAATTTGAGTGTATGTTCTTAATTTATCTTTTTTTCCCTCCTCCATGACTGAGGATGGAACCAGAGCCTTCTACAGACTCTGTACCAGTGAACTACCTCCCCAGGCCACGCTGTGTATATCTTTACTGTCTTGGTTGGATTCACTTTCTTGTTACATAATAGTTAAAAGAAGTATCCTGCTTTTTTTTTTTTTGTCTTTTTTAAATTTCTGAGGCCCATCCAAACGTAGATCTATTAGGATTTGAGATCATGATACTTTGATTTACTTTTTTGGGAGGGATAAGATTTATTTTGTTGCCGTTTAAATTTTTAGTGGCATAGTTTTCTTGCTGGGTTTAATATTTATTTTCAAATGTGGTGATTTTATTTTGACTAAGTATGTTACTCTCAAGTTCTTGGCATACTTGAATGATGTCATAAATTATAGAATCATTTTTCTTTTGTCTCTTAGCAGTCTTTTTGACTTGGCAGTTTAATTCTGAACTTACACATAATTAAGTCTGATTTGCCCAGAGGGTGGAATCTGTCACTTGTACTGGCACATGGTATTTGAGGTCTACTGCAGCCTGTCTTGCCAGTGGCCCTTTGGGATACTTGACTCATGCATCAGATGGCTCTGACTAGACAGGATCCCAGGAGGTTCCCAAATCGGAGATAAGGAACCTAAACCCACCTTACCTGTGGAATAAGTTACAAGTTCCCAAGTCCTATCATGAAAAAAGAGTTTTAGGACAGGTCAGTAAGGGGCATGGAATGTAGGGGGTAGGGAGTGAGGAAGTGGGGGGATTGATTGATTGATTTTGATTGAGAGAGACCCAGACCTGTGGATAAGGTGGCCCACTCTCTAGAAGGGTTCTAGCCCATTTTACAGGTATGAGCCCTGTTTGTCTGTCTGTCTCTCTTCTCTTTTCTTTTCTTTCTTTCTCTCTCTCTCTCTTTCTTTCTTTCTTTCTTTCTTTCCTTCTTTCTTTCTTAGATGGATAATTTAAGCATTCTTTACATTCTTTCAGTCTATTCCTTTGTGTTAAGATCAGGTTCCTGCTCTTTACTTTCTCAGCTAAGCCACTTTATGGACCTCCAGGATCCTGAAGAATTTTGGGTGTGATGGGTCTGGAAGGAGCCTAAATTAACCAGGTGATGCTGAATCACCTCAAGTGACTTGAAAATTGCAATCTTTTTAAAAGTATAATTTTTTAGTTATGATTTTCCTTGACTCCTCCCCCTCTGCTCCCTGAGCTCTGTCTATGTGGATGGAATCTGTGCACGTCCTTGGAATGGCAGGGCCAGTTTCTTGAGTGGGGTGTTGTTTCTCCACAGCACGGTGCACAGGCCCACCACACTTGGAGCCCACTGCAGTGCAGGCCCGACACACCCACCGCCCTGTCCTCAGACTCGAGTTCCCACTTCCCTCCTCTTCCTTGAGCTTTGTGCAAGGAGACCTCCTCTGCTAATTGGAGGGCTTCAGGACTTGAAGTGGCAGTGTGTGAGTGAGGTAAGGAGTGCGCAGAGCAGTTTCAGCCCTGGAGCCTTTTCTTTTTATCCCGTTCCTTCCATTGTTTTTCAGTTTTCATTTTTTTACCCCCCGGTACTGAGGATCAAACTGAGTTTATGCTGTTTCTTCCAGGCACCTTTCTGAGGAAAAGATGGCCAACTCTACTAGCTTCATTGTTGTTCATTTGTAAAACTGGAGATTACGCATAACCTAGTTTTAGAAATATTTGTGCATGTTTACGAATTTATTTTGGCATAAATTCACAGTAGACCCAGTTGTTCCCCCTTTGAGAGTATTCTGTAGCCTGATTCACCCCAGAGCTTTTCCTTTGGAAAGGATGCTCTCAGAGAGCAGTTGGATTTGAGAGGTAGCAAGGTGGAGTTTACAACTTGGTTGACAAAAGAAGAGTTTTCAGTTTTACTGTGTTTCTTCTCCTGTGGCTGAAAACCCAGTTTGCTTAATAGGTGGAGGCACAAAGCTCATCTGTAATTCTTCCACCTGTGGCTAACTGGTGTTAATATTTTGCCTACTGTCTCTGAATTTACAGTAAGTGCATACATGTGACTGTCAATTTTCCAATGTGGATTCGTGCTATGGATATTATTCGGAAAGGCTACTTAGCAGCTTTCTCAGGGTTTGATATAAATTATTTAATCCTTGATTTTATCTCAGTTAACTCCCCCCCTTCCAAATTTAGGTCTCTTACAATTAGTTCTATGAAGAATACCTTGTATAGTGCCTTTGCTTACTATCATCATGTCTTCAGAATAAGTCTCTGAGTGGAATTATGGGGTGATTTCAGTCTGTCTCTGGAATGGTTTTGCCTCAGTACCTCTTAGGTGGTCAGCAGTCTCATTTTTGGTTTCCAGTGTAGTGCAGATAATATTATTCCTTGAGTACTACCCTATAGCAGGCTTTCTACTCAGCCTGTAACCCTCAAGGTGGTCGCGGGATCATGTTATAGAGACAAATTGCAGAGGCTCAGTAGTGGTTGCCTCCAGGCTCGGTGGCTATGAATTGCTGGGTGCAGTGCCGCACCTGGGCCCTTCCTACTTCCCAAAGTCGCCATGTGGAAGTGTGAAAGTAAAGTTGGTGGGGCTGTTTGAAGGGATTAGTTCATATTAGAAATGTTACTTGCCCTCCTCTAAAATTCCATCACAAGGAGTTTGATGTTCTCATTCTGAGAAACCATGTAGTGCTTGTGTTTGTTTGGTGTTAGAGAGCTGTGGTTTCACCAGAAGTCTATTAAGCCCATAGTGAGATTCTATTTGTACAGTAATGGAATTAGGTTTATGTTAGAACATTTTCCATACTCACAATAAATGATACTTTAGTGGAGAATATTAATTTAATAAGTATTTCCCTAATTCCTACTCTGATAGCGGGCTGTTGAGGATAACTTCTGGCTCTGCCTCTTAGAAGCTGGGTGGCCTTGGTAGCTTCTTAGCTTCCACCTCTAAATTGGAGATAATAGTGCCTACCTGGTAAACTGTTGTGAGAACTAAAATAGTGCAAAAAAAAAAAAAAAAAAAAAAACACTTAGAAACACTTAGCAGTGTGATTGATAAGTGTAAACAATTACTATTATTTTAGTTATTGGCATATATACCTGCCGTGAGAGAAATAGTGACCTAGCTGACTTCACGGAATCTACAGTCTATGGGTAGACTAATAGTAAACAGTTATAATGATTTGTGAAAAATGCCTTCAAGGAAGCCTGAAGGGCCAGTGGAAGGATCCAAAACATGTCCCAAACTGCCAGATTGTCAAGGAACCCTTGAAGGGTAAATGGGAGTTGACGAGATGGTGAATGGGAGTTTATGGGAGCTCAGTGAGTGATCAGGGGTTTTAGGAGTTTATAAGAAAAACTAAATCTTTATGAAGCCTTCCATAGTTCATTTGAAGTTTGGAGTTTATATAATTATTTACTACTATATTCCCAAATAGTTAAGATGTGTTTAAAACAAATACACCATAAAACTGGTGATAATAGAAAACCGTTACTGTTGTTTGATTTTTTTTTGTTTGTTTTTTGAGACAGGGTTTTGCTATGTAGTTCAGCTGGATGGCTTTGAACTTGCAGTGATCCTCATGCCTCAGCCTCCAGTGTGCTGGGAGTACATGTGTGCAGTAACATGCCCGGCTGTAGTTGTTTGATTATTGGAGTTTTCTTTTTGCAGCATGCTATTATTCAACAGACTTTTAGGTTTTCCTTTCAGTCTGGTATTTTCCTCCTGTAACAAGGTTGAAAATATATTTTAAAGTAATCTGATACAGAATTTTATTACAATGACTTAAGAGCATATAGGCATTATTTTTCAGTTCTCAGCCCTCTTTTGTATAGAATTTTGTCCCTTACTATGCTCTGTTTAAAAAGTTTTAAACTACTGGTATATAATCCAAAGGCGTTTCACTTACTGTCTTGAGACATTTTTCTAGATGAAACTGAGAAATTTAGTAACATAGCTTCTGTCAGTATTAATAATAGACCAGCTGCCAGGGGTGCTGGTGAATACCTGTAATCCGAACACTCTTGGAGGCTGAGGCAGGAGGATTGCAAGGTCAAACCTAGCCTAGGCAATCTAGTGACTTACCAAGTCCTGTCACAAAATAAAAACAAAAGGTTGAGATGTGGCTTAGTGTGAAGGTTTTGGATTCATTTTCCAGTACTGCAAACAAACAAAACAAAAACAGAACTAAAAAACAGGCCAGCTCAGTTTCTTTGTACCATTTGAAAATCATACTGGAAATAGTAACTTGTTTTTGAATTATTTCATGTGCTTCTCGACAGTGTCTTTTCTGTGAGCACCTGTAATCCCAGATAAAACTCTTAACGCTGAAAATTTACTTGTGCACACATAGTGATTATATTATCCTTTCTTGATCATTCAAATAAATGTGTGACTAGTGATAAAAATCTTTGTACCTTTTAAGAGACATTTTATTTTTTATTTTTAAGGCATTGCCATCAGAGAGTCAGCAAAAGTGGTTGACCAGGCCCAGAGGAGAGTGTTGAGGGGAGTTGATGACCTTGACTTTTTCATAGGAGATGAAGCCATCGACAAACCTACCTATGCTACAAAGGTAAGCTCTGCCAGGAGTGTGCCTGTGTACATGCAGAGGCAAGAATAGGGCAGCAGAATCCGCAGTACAAAATGGCAGGTTGTCTAGGAATTCTGCCTGTGAGCTATGGAAGGTGGTCTTACTCTCCTTGATTGGTTGAATGGGGTGGTTGCTTCTGAATGGGTGCATTTGTTAGTGGAGAACCAAGTGAGTTAACAAAGCCCTGGAATGCAGAATGGACTCAGGGAATATTGTCACACATGAATGCAGGAGCTCCTCTGGAAAATTGAAAGGTGACTCATGAACCTATCGGATACAGAAAATTGCAGATTGAATGATTAAGAGAAGCATCTTCACTGTTAGGTGGGTATTAGTTCTTAAAAGAGATCAACACCCCCACCAGATCATCATCCACATGTTGGATGAGCTGCCTTTGGGAAGGCGGTCCCTGGGCTTGGAGGTGGTAGAGTAGACTGTCCTCTGGAGTGTGACCTTGTCTGTCTATTCAGCACCTGCCTGGTTTCTTCACAGTAATTCACAGTGACGTCAGACAGAGGCTTGTGTTCTTGAGAAACACAGCATCCTCTGTGCCTATGCTGTTAAGCTCGTGTTCTTGCTGTTGCAAACCAAGGCTGGACAAGTTTCTGTTTCTTTTCCACAGTGGCCGATACGACATGGAATCATTGAAGACTGGGATCTTATGGAAAGATTCATGGAACAAGTGGTTTTTAAATATCTTCGAGCTGAGCCTGAGGATCATTATTTTTTAATGGTGAGTGACTGGAAGAATGTATCTCTGTAAATTCCAAACTGCTTACATTTTAAGCTCAAGATACTCTTTGCAAGGGAGTTTCTAATTCCTTCTGAAGGTGTTTGCATTAATGCAAATCAATCAACTGTTTTTTTGGAAATAACAGCTTAGTAAAAATGTCCTGAACTAAAAGGTTGATTAGGTCACAGAAAAAGAAGGCCAGGGTTAGGCAGTTCTAGGGCTTCTGGTATCAGCACCTGAAAGTAGTACCCTCCTTTAGCTTGATGTTGTCTCTTTGTTCCCCTTGGGCCTCAGGGTGGCTGCCTGAGTTTTTCTATCACCGCTTCTACTCAGCTGTAGAAGAGGTTTCCCTTGCACACCAGCTTTTAGTATATGTGCTGCCAAAGTGAGCACCCTTGCACACCAGCTTTTAAGCTGGAAACCCTTTCCTGGAAACCTGTGCCTTTGGCCCATCCTCTCATCCAGGCCTGGTCCCTTGTGAGAAGAATAGCTTGTTTTGCCTGATGTGGACTAAATAGGACTCTCTGCCTGGACTGAGGAGGAAGGTGTGATGTGGATGATCACTTGGACCCTGGGAGGAGGCAGAGGACCTAACGGGGCCTCCAACTTTGAGGAGCATAGAAGGAGGCATAATTTGGGGCAGGAAACCAACTTTGTACTTCAGTTTCCTTGAGAAATAGATGGACACTGTGATTATCACTACTTTGCATAGCAGAGGAAACCGAATTAAGGTGCCCTTTATCTCTAGGCTTTGACATGTTATTGCAAAATAAAACTCAGCTGAGTTTGGGTCCTAATTACAATACTTAATTGGTCTTATTCATACAGCGCATTACAGAGAATGAGAAGAAATATCTTGGTTCTGAGATCTTTCTAATTGTTCTCCTCAGCATTGTGTTTTCCTTCCTTGAAATGTTCAAGTTAAAATTAATTGTGTGTGTAAATGCTTGCTTTGTGAAGCAGTTTCATGTGACATAAGCTGTGTATTTTGTTAACTATAAGGTTAATAGTTACGGAAGTTCTTGAAAGTGCCCTGGTCTTTTCTTCCCTCATTGGTGCTGGGGAGTGAGCCCACAGCCTCACTCATGGGGGACGGGGGTGTGTCACAGCTGAAATTGTCATGTATGGCTACTGTGATTTACAGGCCACTCTGTGTATTTTCTCTCCTGTACATGTGCAGCGGTTTATATAAAATAAGTGGATCCAAGAACCGACAGTGTGTGAGTAGCTTTTTTGTTATGGCCAAATCAAATCACAGCTACTCACCTGTCAGATTTGGCACTTTTCCTTCTCTAGCATATCCCTAGCTACCTGTTGGATAGGATTTTAGGACCAGATACCTTGCCCACCTGCTTCTTTCTGTCTGCTTCAAGCTTACTGTGCCACAAGTTCTTTTCCCTATACTTATTCTAATCTTAGGGCTGTGGAGCAAATGCAGGGCATCAGGACATAGCCACAGGACATTTTTACTAAAAGAAAAAAATTTTTCTCATTTAGTTGGCATATATAAGCTAGTAGAATGTAATCACTTGCCAGGCAGGAGTTGGAGGTGTTTGGTGTGAACATAGAAAAGTCCCTTTGCTAAAAATAGGTAACTTCAGTGAATGTTCAAAACCAACCAAGTTTATTATTAAAATGGAAGAAAATACTGTATCATGCATATTGTGCTTTGAATTCTGTCAGTAAGATTGTTTTTGTGATGTGGTTGAGGAAGTGCCATGAATGGTAATTTCCTTCAGGTTTCTGTCCTTGCTCCTCACTTGATGGGATAATTAAAGGGCAGGGAAGAAGTGTGGAGATTGCAGTCAAGCCCTGCAAGTGGATTGAAGCCGTTTACTGAGTCAGGTTTTCAGATTGGGCAGTACGTGAGCGGCAGTGGGGTGGTTGAGATGGAAGCATTAGGAGAAGTGCACAGGAGGGAGGGTGAAGAAACAGTGTAGTTTCATGTGTGTTCAGGGTAACTGTGCTTCACAGGTAAAGAAGCTTACAAGGATCAGCTGCAGATGTTCATGTAGGATCAGTAGCTTTTACACTCTGATTTTTTTTTTTTTTTCTGGTACTGGGGATCGAACTTAGGACTGTGGGCTCAAGAAGCAGGCTCTGCCTCTGAGCTAAATCCTCAGCTCTACATGTTGATTATTGATTGAACAGTGATTACCAAAGTAAAATGTACCACCTTTGATATTTTAGAGGTGAATGTATAAATCCACCATTATCTTGAAATCTCTAGGTAATATAGCTCTGTGAAAGAACTGTTTTTGATGAGTGGTGAAATTAAAAACTGGTAACCATTTCTTACTATGCTGTGCCTGGGAATCACAACTGTGCTATGTCCTGACTTCCTGTAAAGAGTCCCCGTTCTGTGTTCTTTTTTATTTTTGGTACTGGGGATTGAACTGAGGACCCTGTGCTTACAAGGCAGGTGTGGTGCCACTGAGCTAAATCCCTGGCGACTTTTCTGTGTTTTAGAGTGTGGTTAGACCTACCTGGCCCAGTTTGGAGCCACTGGCCCTGGACTTGCTGAGTGAGCGCTGGAGCATGAGCCTTCTGCCTCCAGCATGTTGTCATCTTATTATCCTCTTCTTTCTTCCCAGAGCATTTACATTTTCAGAAATGTTTCTTTGCTACAGTAGAGGGACCTGAGGGTGGGATAGTATTAGGTACCTGTGTCCGATTTGCTCTTTATTGAGAAAAATGGATTTAAAAAAATTTTTTTTATGGATTGGTTTTTATGATAGTCATTAATTACTCTTTTTTTTTTTTTTGGTACCGGGGATCGAACTTGGGTCCTTGTGCTTGTGCAGCAGGCGGCGAAACCACTGAGCTAAATCCCCGGCCTAATTACTCATTTTTGAGTTGATGCCAGATGGTAATTTTACTATTACTATGCATATAAGTGTTTATATAACTTGCATTCATTCATGAGATAATCTTTTTCTATGTAGTTCATGCTGTCCTTGAACTTAATATGTAGCTCAGGCTGGGCTCCATCCTCCTGCTTCAGCCTCCTGTGTGTTGGGGATACAGGTGTCCACCCCCATGCCCCGCAGGACATTCTGATCATATGGTTCAGTGTTAACAAAGTAAGAAAAACTTGATATCCTCATTTGGATTCTGTTATAAATAATGGATTGGGAAAGCTTTACTTAAATTTGCCTCCTAATGGTACTGTGTCTGTGGTGGTAGGCATAGAAAAATGGACGAGTGAGGAAGAAAGGGGTTTATGATTGTGGCTCTCAAGACACATGAGGATATGCTGAATTAGAGTCAAGAACCAAGAGAACCTGATTATGTGGTAAACATTCCCTTGGACAGAAGAATATAGATTTTAATTTGTCAAAGGTGGTGAATTGTATTTGGCAGAAAGTAAAAGAGGTACTATTAAAAAATAGTAGTTTAGTTGGACATATCTGTTATAATAAAGAAAATATAAACAGAAGGGAATTTTGTTACTTATATACATTAACTACATTATATATTTTATTTGCAGCACAACACAATTCCTCTTCTGCTGGGCATGGTGGTGCATGCCTGTATCCCAGCACTTGGGAGGCTGAGGCGGGCAGATCACTGTGAATTTGAGGCCAGCCTGGGTTACATAGTGAGTTCAAGGCCAGCCTGAATTACAGAGTGAGACCATCTCTACAAAAAACAAAACAAAACAAAAAAAAAGGAAATGTAAGAAGATATCTCTGGAGTTTTCACAGTTGTAGGATCATATTAATTGTAGTTATTGTTCACGTTAGCATATTTTCATTAATCTTTTCATCCATGTTTTCATATGATTTTACATACAATACTGTATTTTCTTACCGTTTTTATAACCATCATTTTAACAGCTTTATAATAATCTATCCAGAAGATATTTCTGCTCTGTATGGCAGTTTCTCAAGACATCGACTTCTGCTTCCAGTTTTTTGGTATTAAAAGAGTGTAACATAATCTCTGTGCATATAATTTTTTCTATATTTAGAACTTTTTTTTAAATTTAGAAAGAGCTGCCAGTGTTAAATTACTGGTTCCAGGTGTACTAATATTCTCATGAGTCTGTGTTTCATGCAGCATTTCACACTGCCATCAGTAATGTAAAATAAGCCCACTTTATTTGTGCTTTTGCCAGTGGTAATATAATTTTGAGTATTTAATGGATTGAAATTTTACCTGAATTTGGTTGTTTTTTTTTTTTTTTTTGGTGCTGGGGATTGAACTCAGGATCTTTCGTTTGCGAGGCAGGTGCACTGCCACTGAACTAAATCCCTGGTCCAAACCTTCAGTTTTTAAATTTTTGGACCGTATTTTCCACATTTGTTTATTATGCTTTTACCTGTTTTTGTGAATTGCTCTTTCAATTTATTAGTGTTTTATTGCCTTTGTTATTACTATGATTTTTGTGAACATTTTGTTTGTTTTAATGCAAAGTCTTGGACTATAGCTCAGACTGGCCATGTAACCCAGGCTGGTGTTAAACTTGAGATTCTTCTGCCTCAGCATTTTTTTTTTTTTTTTGGTACCAGGGATTGAACTCTGGATTTTTTTTTTTTTTTTTTGGTACCAGGGATTGAACTCTGGACCTTGTGCTTCAGCTTTCTGAGTACTGGGGTTGTAGGTATGGGCCACAATACCAATTCTGAACATTTTTTTTTTTTTTTCGATACTGGGGATCGAACTTGGGTCCTTGCGCTTGTGCAGCAGGCGAAACCACTGAGCTGTATCCCCGGCCCTGAATTTTTTTTGTTTTAATGAACATTTTTTTACATAAAATTTCTTAGGGGCTGGGGATGTAGCTCAGTGGTAGAGTACTTGCCTAGTATTCACAAGGTATACCTAGTACTGCCTCAAAAAATAAAAAAGTTTATTGTGGTAAAACATATACCATAAGTGTTACCACTTTTGAATATATACTTTGATGGCATCAAGTATAATTATCACCTCCATCTAATATATTCCCACAGTGCAGCCAAACAACTTCTTATACCCCTGGCCCAGGTAGGTCCTAGCAACCACTCTTGTATTTTCTCTTTGTCTGATGAATTTGATGACCCTAGGAACCTCCCGTATTTGTCCTTTGGGACTAGCTGATTTCGTTTAGCAGGATGTCTTCAAGGGTCATCTGCATTGCGGTATGTTAGACTTCCCTTCCTTTTCCAGACTGAATACTACTCCATTGTGTGTAGATACTACATTTAGTTTATTCATTGAAGTCTTTCAAATGACTAGGATAGGAAACTTTTTTTGTATTTGCAGCAGATTTTTTTTTTCTCAATAATTTTTGGCTTTTCCTTTTGGTTCTTTTGTTTGGACATTATACATTTTTGTGTAGTGAAACCTGTTATCTTCTGACAGTTGTATTTAGTCTTCATCCATCTAGGATTTGTTTGTGTTGTTATTTGACCCTGAACTAAACTCAAGAGTGCCAGGAGCCAGGTGACTCTGATTCTGCTCCAGTGTCTTCGTTTAAGTCTCGCTTTTTGCTTCAGATCAGATAGACAGCATTTGGCTGGCGGCAAGAAATATTTCCAGACTGCACTTAGCACTTCTCATTCCTTTCTAACCCTTCTTGGTACTCAGTTTAAATGCTTTGTGTAAGAAATCAACGTATCATTTTGATGCTTGGATTCCTGTTTAAGGTGAGAAACAACATTATGAATTTTTTTAGTTAACGTATGCTATTTTGGTATGAAATAAGTTGCTGGCAGGTAGAGCTGGTATTTATTGAGTATTTCCTGTGTGCTCAGCCCTCTTCTCCCTGTATGTGTATTTACAAGTATTGAGTGGTTTATTTAATCCCACCAACAGTCTTCTCAGGTAGGTAATGTTATTAGGTCCACTCCTCAGTCTGATGGGTGGTACCTTAAGAGGTGCATGGTGGTGAGTCCTGTTGTTGTCCAAGACAGTCTCTCTCTTCTGTAACTTGCTCCTGTTGGGTAGGACCAAGCTTTTAAGACCCATATTCGATTTCTTTAATTGGTCACTGTAGGTGTAATGTGTCTGTAAAATTAGGGAGTTGTATCATATGCTAGCTCACATGCTTTTAGGTTAGCCTTTTTATAATTCTGATATAATTTCATGAAATTTGGGTGAACGCTAAATATAATGAATGTTTTTTTACAGACAGAGCCTCCCCTGAATACACCAGAAAATAGAGAATATCTTGCAGAAATTATGTTTGAATCATTTAATGTGCCAGGACTCTACATTGCAGTTCAGGTAAAAACAAAGTTATTTTTGTGATTCACACATCACAGTCTCTGGCAGTGGAAGAAATGGTAATTCCAAAGGTCCTCTGTTGTAAGACTGAAGGCTGTGCTGTGTGTTCTTCCCTTTTCACTCCTTTCGCACACATGCATGCACACCCACCACTGAGGTTTGAACTAAAACACTGTGGAGAAGGTGTTCCATGACCTGATCCTCCTGCGTCAGCCTTCAGAGCGCTGGGATTAGAGGTGTGCACTACCATGCCCCGCTCTCCCTGGCTTTCACAATTATGTCATTGTTACAGACTCTGGCTCTTGTTCCATGCAAAGTCTAGTGTATTTTTTGAGGGTGCCAAGAAGGAAGTGTAGGTGTGGTTTTCTTTTTGGCTTCTTTCACTTTTTCTTTTTTTGAGATGAGATATAGGTATGTTGCCCAGGCTGGTCTTGAACTTGTGATCCTCCTGCTTCTGCTTCTCCAGTAACTGGGATTCCAAGTGTCTGTCATCAATCACAGATCTTTCACTTACTTCTGATCAGAAAAAAAGAGATAAATAGAACCTGTTGAAAAAGAGTGAATCCTGTTGGAGGGCTCTTTATTTATGTGGGCTCCTGTGAGTCTCTGTACTCTCTGGCTTTGAAGAGACTAAATTTCTAGGCACTCGCAGAACTCCTTTGAAACTTTTGTTGTTGGAATGAGGTTGTGTTTTTATTGCTTTGGGTAGTTACATGTTTGTCACCTTATACAGAGGAATTGCCTCCAGTTTGGGGAAATCGATGAGATAGGTGTGTCACAGTATTTTCTGCCTGATATTAGTCTCTTCCAAGAAAAAGGAGGAGGAATTCCACATAAAAATGAATTTAGAGCCATATGTAATGGTGCCTGTCTGTAATCCTAGCTATTCAGGAGGCTGAGGCACGAAGATCGAAAGTTTGAGGCCAACCTGGTCATTTTAGGGAGATCCCTTCCCAGAATAAAACAGGCTGGAGATGTAGCTCAGTACTAGGCCCTGGGCTCAGTCTCTAGAAATACAACTCCATTTCCCCCTAAGAAAAGGAGAAAGAAGAAAAGGTTTGCTGTTGCTTCCTTGAGGTGACTTACACGCCTATAACATAGTGAAGGCTCTGAGAATCCCTGTGTTGAAATCTATTCTAGTGCTTCCAGATTTACTTAACCATCCATCTTCCTCCCCCAAGTTAGTTTTTGTTGTATGGAATAAGGAAATACTTTATGGCCTATTGGGCTGATGGCTCTCAAAGTATTCTATGCATCGCGTTTACCTGGAGAATGGTTTTTTTTTTTTTTGAGGCAAGGTCTGTCTATGTAGTTATGTAGCTCAGGCTGGTCTTTAACTCATTATGTAGCCTACCTGGCCTCCAACTCACAGCAATCCTCCTGCCTCAGCCTCTTGAGTGCTGGGACTATAGGCATGCGCCACCATACCCAACTTGTTCGTTCGTTCCTTCTTTGTTTGTTTGTTTCTGCCAGTACCGGGGATTGAACTCAAGACCTTCTCCTTGCAAGGTAGGCGTGGTGCCACTGAGCTAAATCCCTAGCCCCAGCTTGTTTTTTCTTAAAGTGCAGATTCTTAGTGTTTTCCTACCTCTGTGCTTTGGGTTGGACACTTTCTTGTGGGGGCGTCCTTATGTTGCAGGGTGCTTAGTAGCAAATCTGGCCTCTGCCCACTGGACCACCACCAGCCTCCTCTCTGCTCACAGATGTGATTGTGAAAAGTGGCACCAGATGTTGCCAGATGTTCCCTGGCCAGCAAAACTGCCCCTGGTTGGGGACTAGGGTTGAGAACCACTGTTCTAGACCTGTCAGGTTAGAGTTGTGGGCGGGAGGCCCAATTGTGTGCAAAACTCTGTAAGGGATTTTACTGTAGCCAGGCTGTGGCTCCAGACAGAATCAGAGAAAAAGAGATTAAAAAAAAAGTTTTTCACTGGCTTTTCTTTGTAAAACTTTAGATTTCTTTTTTTAAAATTGACAGTCCGACTTCTGGAGTATAAGTACATGAACTTTGCATGTTTACTGTCCATGTTGGAATTGAAATTTTGAAGTGAGACGGAGGACCAGGCAGGCAGCGGCTGCAGAGAGCCTTCCCTGTACGCTGGTGTCCCTGTCTCCTCCCCAGGCAGTGCTGGCGCTCGCAGCCTCCTGGACCTCCCGACAGGTTGGCGAGCGCACGCTCACAGGGATCGTCATTGACAGCGGAGATGGAGTCACCCACGTCATCCCAGTGGTAAGCCCGCTAGTTCATGTCTCACTCTCTGAGACTTCACACCTGCTTTGAGGCAAGGGAGAAAAAAGAAACCCCAACACCTTTTATAATTAAAAATACCATTTATTGTATAATAGGTAATGTGAAATAGGAAGAAAAGGGGCAAAGGGGAAGGAAGTGGGAGGGCTAGGGGAAAGGATAGAAGGGAATGGGATTAATATGAGAAAATGGAAAAATAGGAACAAAATCTTTGTAAATAGGGAGGACTGGAGGGGTTGAAGGGAGGGCTGGGCAAGGGTGAAAAATAAGAACCAAGAGAGGTTATGTAAAGGTGCAAATTTCCAATGATGAATGTCATTATATTGTATACCTAAAATGTACCAATGATTAGAATGAATAATCGATAATGTAAAATAGGAAGAAAAGGTCCAAAGGGGTAGGGTTAGTGGGAGGGGCAGGGGAACGGAAAGAAGGGAAAGGAAAAAATGCTGAGAAATGGAAAAAATGGAAATAAAGTCTTTGTAAATAGGGAAGGGTGGAGGGCGTGAAGGGAGGGCTAGGAATGGGGAAAAAATAAGAACCAAGATGCATTATGTAAAGGTACAATTCCCAATGAGAAATGTAATTGTGTTGTATGCCTACAATGTACCAATAAAAGAATTTAATACAAAAAAAAATAAATAAAAATACCATTTAAAAAGTAATATTTAGTAAAGATAACAGGATTTTTAAAGACCCAGGAGTCTTAGTTACTTTTCTCATTGCTGAGGCAAAATACCCAACATCCAAAGTTAAAGGAGGAAAGGTTTATTTTGGCTCACAGTTTGTAGAGGTTTCAGTCCAAAGCAATTCCGAAGCGGGGCAGCACGGCAGGGGGACATCACAGAGGAGAAACAATCCATGGCATGGCAAGCAGAAGGCATCAAGCAGGAGCAAGCAGCAGTAGCAAGGTTGCCTTCTTTCTGTCCCTTTTTATTCTATCCATGCAGTAAGTCTGTTGATTGGTGTCACCCACACTAAAGGTGGGGCTTTTATCATCCACATCATTAGTCCCAGTGTCACACACCCTAGATCAGCCACCTTTGAAAAGAAGGCCCACCTCTGAGTGCATGAGGCTTTGGTGGATATCTGGATACAAGCCATAACACCAGATGTGTGATAAAGAGTGTAGGAGATGGCCAGTATTTGGGCAGTTTTAAAATTATGACAGCAGATTTCTGCAGTCATCAGGTCAGTGGTTGCTTGGGATTTCCTGGGCTTCTGCTTGATTTCTAGTGGGTGTAGCCTCAACCCCACGCATGTTTCCTGGTTTATAATTCTGAGCTGTGGGGGAGCTGTAGGTGTGGTGCATGCCCATTTGATGTCTCTGTAGAAAGGGAGTGGCTAGTCTGCTCATGCTGTAGAGGACCTGCTTCTTGATTTTCAGTTTTAAAGTTAAGGAGAGAGAGTGCATTTTGACTTTCAGAAGGCTCTTTAATACCACTTTCTGGTTTTATTTTTTTAAATATTAGAGAAGTGACTCCTGGGGGCAGAGATTTAGCTTAGTGGTGCTGTGCCTGCCTCGCAAGCACAAGGTCCTGAATTTGATTCCTGGTACTGAGGAAAAAAAAAAAAATGGAGAAGTGACTCCTAATTCAGATTTTAGGAGACCTTTGTAGGTCCAGTGGATGTGGTCCAATGGATTGTAGATGAATTATTCAAAATTTATTTTTTTGAAACTCAGTCGGAATCCCGTGTGAGGGTAGACTCAGATTTCTGATCATTACCCTTGGTCTCCTCCTCAGTAAGGATGATCACTAGTTAGTTATGTATTTTACAAGGGTGTTTTTAGCACGTTCTGTGTATTATCTCCGTTTAAAAATGCAAATTAGGGTTAAAATACCCATTTGTGTTAATTGAAAAGGGAGTCACTATTTCATTTCAGGAATTTGAAGGAAAGCTTTCCTAATTTCATAATGCTTTGATTAATGCCTTTGAGGTCAAAATCCCTGTAATGGAAAGGTTTACAGGCATGTCCAGTCTGGGCCTGTGGGTTGGACATACCTGTGTTATAATAGAAACATAAAAAAGAGAAATTTTGTTATACATTAACTATATCCTGTAGTTTTTGTGTGGCCCGAGACACCTCTTCAAATTCAGTGCAGCCGGGGCAGGACAGGTGTGTCCCTGCAAGCACAGTTTGGACTGGCTTGGATGGTGACTTGCCAGATGGTGACTTTGGGGCAGTTAGGAGGGAAAGAGCCACACCCCCTCGCCTCCACAGCCCACTGGTAGGGAGGAGTAGAAGCCTCTCCCTGTACAGGTAGCTCCACCCCAGCCCCCAAAGCCATCTCAAAACAGGCTTGTTTGTGGATTATTGGGAAGTGTTAATGCTGTAACTTAGGGACATCCAGGCCTCTGGCTTTGTCTGATGAAGGACCTTCAAAGCAGAGTACAGACTGAGATCTGGGGTGTATTGTTGTGGGCCCCCTGGCCTGTTTCCTTTTGGTTTTTTCTGACATAGGAAAAGAAAAGAACACATTTTACTTGGCATCCAGGCCCACAGAGAAGATTGTCCTTCAAATTGCTTACTGTGTATTAGTCCAGTTTCTTACTTCAATTAGAAAATTTGCTATTGAAAATATGAATAAAAAAGTATAAAGAAGAAAATGAAGTGATCTATAAATCTACCCAGAAAACTACAATATACTTTTATTTATTCTTTTTTTTTCCCCCCCGGAACCCGGGATTGAACTCAGGATCTCACGCTTGCCAGGCAGGTGCTGGCACCACTGACCTAAACCTCCGGCCCTACTTTTATTTATTCTTTTGGCAATACTGGGAGTTGAATCCAGTACTTTTGCCCTGAGCTATATTCCCAGCCCTTTTTACTTTTTATTTCAGCCAGGGACTAAGTTGCCCAGGGTGGGCTTGAACTTGTATTCCTCTTCTCAGCCTCCCAGAGGGCTGGAATTACAGGTGTGTACCACCACACCTGGCTCCACAATATACTTTTAGTAATGTGCCCTTCCAAGCCTTCTCTTATATATGACATGCGCGCGCGCGTGCACACACACACACGTCTACACATTTTTTAAGCACAATTAGACATATTCTCTGGGTTTGTGTTCTAATTATATAATCCTAAAGTTATAGTTTTCATACTAATTTAACCATATTTTTTCCCCTACAGTCAAATAATCTGTGAAAAAATATTTAACAGCTATGTAACAGCCTGTCATGTGGTCATAGAATGATGTTGTTGGATATGTAGCTTATTTTAATGTTTTTAGTGCTGTGATGAAGCTGATACTTGTTCAACGTGGATTAAATTAATTTTAGAAAGTGTTATGTGTGATGCATAGAATATAGTTACGAACAGATTATATATTAGGAAGCTTAACATTTTATGGGCTCAGGTTGATGTTTATGTATCTTTCATCTTTCATCTTTAAATACTTTACTAATACTTAGACTCTGCAGAAAGGTAAATCTTTTGCCTCTAGAAGTTAGGTACTTCAGGAAAGAAAGAGCCCAGGGCCTCAGAGGGCTGTCCTGGTGGTGTTACTAGTGACAGTGCCATCCAGCGTATGTGCAGCGTGGAGTTGCATGTCACTTGTGTGTCTGTTTCCCTCAGGTGTGACCGCTCAGAGGCTGTGAAGTGTTGCACCCGAGGGAGCCTGGGTCTGATGGTGCTGTGGAAGAACATTGTCCCCAGCCATCAGTGCCCCTTACCCAGACATTCTGCAGAGTCCCAGCTCCTGAGCCAAGCTTCAGCTCATGCAGTGCACTGCTTACTGTATGAAGCAGAGTCTTTCTCATTATGATAAATTGAACTATTTTTCGAGTATTTGTTGAGTGGCACACACTATGAAATAATGCTGTGTGGTTGGCACACAGAAGTTTGTTTACTCCTTATTGGAAATACTGTTGGGTGTTACTTGCCCTGTACTCTGGGTGAGGGTGCCAAGGTTGAAGCTGTTCACCTTGTCCGGGAACACTCAGCCAGCAGACCTGGAGCAGGACCACATCGCTGGCTTTTATATTTGAGTAGTTTTATAGTTGGTTAAGCAATTTATAAAGCCTTTTCTATTTGTTAGAGAAAAGAAAGCTTGTATTTACTGTTCTTACAGATGGCATTACCTTTTGGAAATGAACCACCCTATGCTATGAGGTCTTCCCCTGTATTTCTAATGAGAATGCTGTTTCGGTTTTTGATGGAGAGTCTCAGTCTATTGGGATAATTTTAAGTATTAGTGTAACTGTGTGTGCACTCATTGACACAGACCCCAGCTTTGAGCTTGCTCACATTGGTACTCTGTACATGTAGGGACAGGTGGGGGATGAGGCAGGACACTCCTGGTCTGGTGGGCCTGCACTGTGGGATCACTCACCTGCTGTTTTGCCTCCTTTCTTCCCCAGGCAGAAGGTTATGTAATTGGAAGCTGCATCAAACACATCCCGATTGCAGGTAGAGATATTACGTATTTCATTCAACAGCTCCTAAGGGAGAGGGAGGTGGGAATCCCTCCTGAGCAGTCACTGGAGACCGCAAAAGCCATTAAGGTAAAAACAGATTGGAAACTGGCCGGTTTGGGGGTGAGAGAGAAGTGGTGTCTGAGCTTCCCCGGGTGCATTTTCCCTGCCCCTGCCTGCCGTCCTCTCCTCTCCCAAGAGTGTGGACCTGACCTGTTCACCAGTGAGTTCAGTAAGCTGAGGACCTGAGGCTCAGCCTCCCCTCAGCACTCTTGAGGCTCTGGCTGTGAACGAGAGTAGCTTGATAACCGTGTTGAGCCACCAGCCTGTGACATACAGAGGGGCTTAACGGGTGCCTAATTAACAAAACCTTTGATTAGCTGACATCGCTTCCCTGTCTTCTGCGGTGGCTCAGGCTGAGGAGGCACACAGGTCACAGCAGCCACGGAACTGGTGGGCTCTGCTGGAGTCTGCACAAGTCCGTGTCCTGAGAATTCACTTCACAACAGCACCCTTCCAGCATCCAGAATCACTAACCAAAGTTCATTTGTGCCAGGGAGGCTGCCGGAAGCTTTATAATTCAGCTAGTAAGATTAGAAGAAAAGTGGCACCTTGGTCCTTATTTAGAATGTCTGTTTGACCTGATGCTTTAGTTTGTATTTCTCTGTACGTGACTTGTCATGTATCTTTTTAAAGGAATTTTTCAAACTTTTAGAAAAGATCAGTTTGGAAGGAATGGCTGGTAATCCAAAGCTAATGATTATATAGACAGAGAGGGGAGGATTTTGTGTGCCTTTATAGGAGAATTTCCATGTGGGCTGTGGCATGTAGACTTGGGCATTTCCTTTTCCATCTGAGTTAGTGTTTGAGCTGTAGAGGAGTCGGGGGGGGGGTCTTGTACCCCCTTTCCACTGCTCCCCTCCCATCTGAGCAGCTGTAACCAAGATGGGGTGAACGAAAGGTGACCTTAAGATAGTCTCTAAGTTTTGATTGACACTGGGTGAAGATAGAGGTATCTCTAGGAAGGAGGTTAAAGATAGGGAGGCTTCTGTCTGGCTTCCTTGGAATGGGAGTTTGCAAGGGTGGGAACTCTTAGCACTAAACCGGTGAAGTCCTGGGCAAATAGGAGTTAGTCCCTTCCCTCGGTGCAGGAAGTCACAAGGAGTCACAAGATTTTCTTTTTAGACTAAAATATTCCCAAGTGTTCTCTTTCCTTCTTTCTTTGCCTTTCTTCGATGGAAGTACAATTTGGCTATTTGATTCAACCACCCTTCCCTCTAATCGGTTACAAATATGAATCAGAGCTGAACTCCTGCTGGTGATGCTCAGGTCACCCTGGGAATCTGAGTCAAAATCCCGAGCTGGGTACCACCATGAGGTGGCTTTCCTGAGCCTCCTGCTGGGCTTTTGCTTTCACTCTCTGGCTTTCTGGGCCCAGTGCTGACCCTGGAATCTGAGCAGGGACACTTAGGTTTGACTGTATGTGGCAGCCTAGGAACGTCAGGAGCAAGAGTCCTGTAGTCTCCCCTTTAGCTGCCCTGCCCTGCCCTGCCAAATGGGTTCCCTGCTAGTTTCCCCTCACCTGTCCTTGTGAAAGAAGAGGGCCCGGCGGAGTGGTCACAGTTGTACTGCCTTATGTTACAGACCAAACCCTTCTGTGGGCACCAACAGGCCTAAGGTATATGTGTGGCAGGAACACACCATCCTTGCAGCATGAACCCAGAACCTCTGATTCATAATGCTGCTCTGTACCCAGTTTTATGGCAGCGTTTCACACCACTGTTCAGACAGTGGAGCTGCCAGAGGGCGTTGCCCAGGCCTCCAAGCACAGTTGCCTGATTGTCTTCAGTCTTGTTAACTTCAGGTTGCAGTGATTGACCTCTGTCTCTCTGTCATCACGGAGCTCAGGGCTGCTTAACAGTTTTCACCCTGCAGTCTTACAGTTCTAATAGAATGTATCAAAGCTATCCAGAAGGTGGCTTTACCATAGGTTTCAGAAACTTTAAAGTTAATGTCAAGAAAACACCTGTGAGATTCTTGAGAGCCATTCCTTCTAAAATGCATAATTGCCACCCACTGGGTGGTGGTGCTGAAGGTTTGTAGCAGGCTTGCCTGGTTCTTGCTCATAGCACTCTTGCTTTCAGAAGCCAGTACCCAGGTGTCCCCTGCAGCTGTACTGAGTTAGCTCAGCAGACAGGTGACCAGCGCAGAGATCCCAAGGACATCAGGGTTACCCGATACTCAGGGTGCACTTTGCACATCTCTGGCTGGTTCTGGATGTCAGGGTGGAAACCATTTGCAAAGTCTCTCCTGGCAGTCACATCCAAGTGACTCTAATCCCACTGCCTGACTTGCTTTTCCTTTGTTCTATGGCACTGTCACTTTACAGCATGCCCTGCTGTTCACTTGTCATTGCAGGTGTCTGTTGTCCCACTGTCAGAGTATCATCTGACAGGGATCTGGGTCTTCATTCACTTGTGCATCCTTGTGTCAGTCGAGTGACAGAATACCTGTCACCAAGTCCACTCCCAGCACAGAGGAAGTAGAGAAGTCTATTCCAGGCACATGCAGCCAGGTATCAGGCTGTGGACATGTAGCACACTCAGTCGATTAGTGGGTGTGACCTGCTGGTCCACAGGCAGATGACAGTACACCTGGCAGGGAGCCTGAGGGAATACCAGACAAGATTCGAATACTGTCTTATAAGCACCTTTAGACATTGTTTCAGACAGTGTGGTAACAAGAATTGAGATTAATAGCCAAGCTGCAGAGAAAGCAGGCTCACCTGTCCAGCGCCTCAGTGTTGTCATGTCTCAGGTGGAAGTTGGTGGAATAGGGCATGATCCACACCCACACATTCATCTGGTTGTGTGGACAGATCTGATTTTGGGGTGTGTCTAATGCATGGTGTGTGTGTGTGTGTGTGTGTGTGTGTGTGTGTGTGTGTCAGAGGGCAGAGGTGCCAGGTAGCTGTTAATGCCTGGTGACATCTTTGTGTGCACATGCAGGAGAAATACTGTTACATTTGCCCAGATATTGTCAAGGAGTTTGCTAAGTATGATGTGGACCCGCAGAAGTGGATCAAACAGTACACAGGCATCAACATGATCAACCAGAAGAAGTTCATTATAGATGTTGGATACGAAAGGTTCCTGGGACCTGAAATATTCTTTCACCCAGAGGTAAGATGTTTCTCCAGAGGGTGTGGATGTGTGGTGTGTATGAAGCAATGCTGCCACCCAGTGTGCATAAGCGGACACCCAGCATCTCATTCACATGATTTCCCTGTATCTTGGCTGAGTTTTTCATAGTATTAATATTCACAAGTGATGTATTTATGTGTTTCTTGCTTCATGTCATGTAGCTCATGACATACTTTTTCCTTTTTTTTTATTGGCATGTGTCAAACACTCTTCCTTCCCTAAACCCATACATTTCCCCTATGAGGAGACTCATGACCATTACACTTTGCACATGTGGAACCTCTTATGTACCTTCAATCCAGTGGGATGGGTTTCAAGTTGTAGTTAATTGTCTCTTTGGTAAAACTGCTTTTTAAAGAGTTTTTGTTGTATGGTGCTTAGAAAAATGTGTCATGTTCCTTTTGTATTTTTATACAATCTAGTTTGCCAATCCAGACTTTATGGAGTCCATTTCGGATGTGGTCGATGAAGTGATCCAGAACTGTCCTATTGATGTTCGTCGCCCCCTGTATAAGGTATAAGCTGCTTGGGTCAGGTGCTTTGATTGTATTCCCATTAGTTCTTAGGGTCGGTTATTTCTGTCAGTATGCAGACATTCCCACTTCACCTGCCCTGTGGGGTTTGTTTTAGGCAGTGTAGATTTTACTTGGAGCAGAGATGACATTAAGTGCTTGGAGGTGGGACTCTGTTGACTGGGAGGATTGAATTTGAACACTGTGATGTCTTGTCTTCTTGCTTGGCCAGCCGTATCTGAAGTTGAGTAATCCTAGCCACATGTACTGACTGAAAGTTGAAAGCGACTCCTGAGCTTTCTGTGAGGTTCTTGTTTCAGGCACATTTGTGGTCAGTGCTGGCATGTGATAGACAATACATATTAGAGCCTAAAGTAAAATCACCAAATAGAATCTGCTCATCTTGTTTTTTAAATAGTTCTTTGATTGTCTGGAATTCTGAAACTTGCAATGAGAGGAATCTAGTGGATATAATTATTGGATGAGAGTAAATGTTACTGTCAGGCAGATGTGCAGAGCAGAGAATGCTGCAAGCTCTTGGTCTGTGGCTTCTGACTGTATGCAGACTTGGGGTAGAATTTTACAGAGCAGAGACGGGCTCAGTAAGGAAGACTGAGTAGATTTTGTATCATCTTCATAGTGAAATGCCATTTAACCTTTAAGAAGGATGAGTGTCTTAGTTACTTTCCTCATTTCTGAGACAAAATACCCAACAACCAAAGTTAAAGGAAAAAAGGTTTATTTTGGCTCATAGTTTGTAGAGGGTTTTTTTTTGGTACCGAGGATTGAACTCAGGACCTTGTATTTTCGAGGCAGGCATGGTGCCACTGAGCTACATCCCTGGCCCATGTAGAGGTTTTAGTTCATAGTTGGCTGGCTCCAAGGCAAGGTGGCATGGCAGAGGGACCTGGCAGAGGAGAAACAGTTCATGGTGGGCAGAGGGCAGGAATGCAGCAAAGCGGTGAAGTAGCAAGCAGCAAGCAACAAGCAGCAACCACAGCAGCCCCGTCTGTCCACTATATTCTATCCAAGCTGCCTGCCCTTACTGTGAGTGGTACTCACACCCAGGGTGGGGCTTCTCATGATCTACTCCCAAAATTATGCCAAACCTGTCAGTGCACTGATTTAGTAATCACACACCCCCAGTCTCACACTCTAGATCCAGCCACCTCTGAAAAGCCCTACCTATGACTGCATGAGGCTTTGGGGGACATTTAGACACAAACCGTAACACTGAGGTAAATCAGTGTACAGTCAAATGAAAAGATAGATGTAACTGTAAGATTTAAGTGAAAAGCAACTTATAAAATTTACCTATAACACTGTGTTTTATGTAAAATGGGGTTTGTATATTTTTTGTATGATCCGTAAAATGTCTTTTGGGGGAGGGTTGGTGGATAACTTTAACTTTTTCCTTTTTGTGGTTTGAAATTGTTTGATGTTTTATAGTTAACATTTTTATAATTGAAAATTTTTCTTCCTGTATAGACGAATCTTTATGGGTGGAGACATAATTCTCTATGTTTCATATCCTTAATCAAACACTTTCCTCCTGCAGTAAAAGGTACCAAGAAAGGGCCTAGATATGAAAGTTCAGTATAATAGTATCTTTTGGTCCCATTTCCTCAATCTCACTTAATTTTGGCTGTGTCGCCTTGGCAGTGAAAGCAAGAACCATATGTACACTCTTTGACGGATTTTATCCTAAAAGGAATGCAGCTCTTCAGTGGGGGAGAGCCTTCTCATTTGACTGTGCAGTTCACTTGTCCCAGCGGGTTGTACAGAATTTGAGGTAGAGGTGCTTTGGATAGCAGCACAAGCCCTTGTTTAATGGGTGATGGTGCTAACCCTGAACTCAAGAAAGCGTGAGATAAGGCATGTGTGAAAAATAGGAGAAAATTATGTGGCCGCTGTGGGAACACCCAGTCACATACAGTCAGAAGTAGGTAGGGTGGTGGCTTGTCAGATGAGGCCACAGCTGTGGGTCATGTTTCATGTCAAGCCCCGGAAAGCTCATTGGAGAGAAGAGGCATTAAGAATGGGGAGGGATTTTGGCTTGTGAAGAAAAGGTGAGTTTTGGGGCTAGGAATGAGGACGTCCTTTGCGTAGTATATTTTTGTAAGGTGATTTTGAGCCGAGTGTCTTCTCCCTCACCACTCTCTGGAGATCTTCTCTTGACTTTCCACTTGCTGTGTGGACATATCAGTTGCCTGTCCTGTAGCCTCCTCAACAGCTGTATGTAGAGAATCATTGGTTCCTGTTCTGTCCTTCCCTCTGATACGCCTCTCCCGGTCACCCTAGCTAGGAGTGCTAGGGTGCATCAGCGAGTGCGGAGATCCTGATCCTTGTGGTAGCAGTGGAGTGCTAGTTAGTCAAAAATGTCTCTTGAGAGCACTTCCTATGTGAGTGTGCAGGAAAGAGAAGAGAAGAAGGAATGTTGGCCATGGACTGTCCTTAAGTTTAATTATCCTGGTTGTTAGGAGTTGTGCAAGCCAGCAGCTCCTTCTGGATCACTTGGCTGACCGGGGTGAGAACAGGATCCACTGTAGGCAGGGTTGGGCATGATGGGAGGAGAGCTGGGCATGGGGGTGCATGCCTGCAGTCCTGGCTACCTGGGGGCTTAGGGTGGAGGATCACAAGTTCAAGGCCAGCCTGGGCAATCTGTTTAGACCTTGACTCAGAATAAAATAAAAAAGGACCAAAGGTGTAGCTCAGTGTTAGAGGGCTCGCTTGATAGGAGCCAGGCTGGGTGCCATCCCCAGTACCGGGCGCTGGGGGCCTGGGCAAGATGAGAGGAGACCATAGTGGAAGGTTGGTCAGAAGGGCTTCTGTTGGGTAGGATCTGGAAAGGTAGCTTAGTAAATACATGGGTATTTAATCCAGTTCCTTGCATTTCCTGTCTCACTTTCCATCAGCTATGCCCTCAGAGAGTAATAGAGCATGATTCAACTTGTAAGTATAATTTAAGTAGTAGTTAATTCACATTGGCTTTTATTTGTGGCTTATTCCCCAGGTCCTGTACTGTTATCATTCAGAAACAACCTTGAACTTCTCCCATGTAGACAGATTTTACTTGACATTGTTATTAATCATAGACTTTAACAAAATCACTTAATACATAGCTACAGTTTACTGTTTCTGTGTGACAAGAGCTGGATCAAGCCCCTTACTTACAGTGCCCCTTGTGGGGACCTGCTGTTCTGTTCCCATTTCACAGGTGAAATTGTGACAGGCCCTCGAGAGCCAGTCCCTGGCCTGAGACTTGGTCCTAGTAGCGCTGGAGTGCGCAGTGAGGCTTCGGTGTGCAGGACTCTGGCAGGTGCTTGTAGTACACAGCGTCTCTTAGTGCCCCCGCATGTTTGTGGCAGTTGATACGATACTCTTCTCCTCTGCTGGGTAGGAAATAGTTTGGACTGAGGTAGGCAGTGCTGGGTGGGATCAGGGCAGGGCTCGGCCTGTTTCCTACATCTTTGAAAACTCATGCCTGGTCCACTCTGTCACACTGTAAGTGGTGTGAAACGTGGAGGGACAGCCTGTCCGTGTCCACTTCACCATTCCGCTGGCCATTCTCTCTCTGTGGTCTGGGAGGGTTAGCTTAGCCTGGCTGTCAGGTTTGTGCTGAGTAAGCCTTGTGCAGCCACCTTGTGCACCGTCAACCGCGTGCCCGAGGGCACTGCAGCCTTTCTGGGCCATTTAGAATTTAAGTAGGGTTACTAGGTGAATGGCTAAAGAAAAGGTCGTATTTACACAAAATGGACCACTGCTCTGCAATAAGAAAGAATAAACTCGAGTCTTTCATAGGAAAATGGATGCACTTTGAGATCACGATGTTAAGTGAAATAAATCAAGACACACAAGGTTCAATATCACATGGTTTTCTCTTATATGAGAAACCCAGAGTATAAATTGTGATAGCCAACCTGGCTCCATTTGTGTAAAGTTGAGTGATGCTGGGTGGCCTCCCCCCTCCCCTGCCCCCTTGGGAGTCCCCTCAGTTAATGCATAACAGACCAACCACTGCATCCTGTGTGAGTCTGCAACTATGTGATACTTTGTTTTAATTAACCTGTGTGAAACTGCCCCTGACTCCCACTGACATAGCAATGTTTTGCTCCCCAACTCTCTGAGCCCTCCCCAGTTTGAAGAGCCTTTAAAAGGACCCCACAAACTGCCTTTCCTTTGTTCAGAGTTTTTGGAGGCCTGAGCCCCCTTTGGACCACTGGCTGTGATAATAAAGGATTCCAGTAATTCACAGTATGGCACATCTCTATAGTTCCAACTCACCTGGCCCTATAACAAATAAAGAACAAAATAAAAGATAGAAAATAGAAAGTAGGGAGATAAATCTTTTGCAAATGGGAAGGGGACCAAGAGATGGAGGCAGGGGAGATGCAGGGGGAAAGAGGGATGGAAAAAGAATTAAGACATGTACATGTGGCAACTTGCCAGATCATTATATACTACAAACATACACTGATGAAAAATAAAAATTGAAAACGAAAGAATTTAAGTAGGATTGAGAGGTGGGAGGACAATATGACGGTCTTGACCTTGGTTTTTTTCTTTTGTCATGCAGCTCTGTACTCTACAGGGGAAGGAGGAGTCACAGATGAGGCTGCCTCCTTACCCTTCCTCAGGCAGCCTCAGGCAGGCTCAGGTGGCCTGGGGGTGGGGAGCTGTCCTGAACCTTCAGGGTTTGGCAGCAGAGCTGTGTTTCTTTGATTGCTGTGGTACCCATGGGGCCGGCAGTGGGGTTGCTCCTTACTGTGGCTGCTCCTATTGGAACACATCTCCTCTTTGGTCCCTTCTCTGGCGTCTGGCCTGGGCCATTGAAGTCACACGGCCCAACCTCATTGCCAGGTGCCAGGAAAGAGGGAAGGTGACATCATGTTTGGTGGGCACCATGGTCTCCACAGCCACTAAGGAAAGGACTGCTTTCCAAAGCAAGGGGCTTGATGAGTGAATTGGAGTTTGATATTGAGGCCTGGAAATGCCCACTTTCTCTCTGCAAATCTGACAGATCCGACTGTTAGGAGATATTTTTTTCCCATGATGATTTCAAACCAGGAGCTGGCAAACTTTTTTTTTTAAAGAGCCAGATGGGGAAGCTTTCTGGCTTTCACATCATGTGGTTGGGGTTGCATTTGCTCAGTTCTGCCAAAGTACCCACGGCCAGTGTATGAGCCCTAGAAGAGAGTTAGTTTCTATAAAATTAGATGTTTGAGCAATTGGACATAAAGGCCGAATTTCAGTGCTTTCCAGGTGAGGCCTGTGATAACTGCTTACTGGTTGTCATCAGGCTGTGTATGTCAAGGTATATCCTTTGTTCATCAGCAAGTCAGTGCTGCGTTTAGAAAAGACTGAAAGAGTGACTGCTGGGCTCTTGTCACGTCAGGGCTTGGTGGCTCTGGCCAGCACTGCCCAGAGCAGGGCTGCAGACTGCATGCCAGTGCTTCTGCTGACCTGGCATCTAGAAGCAGTCACCCCTTTTCCCAGGGGACTTAAACTTTGTGGGATGCAAAAGGGGCCTTTGGAGCCAGTGTCCTGGAGCCATGGACTTAGATTTAAAAAGAGCAAATAATACATCTGGGCACTGGTGGGATACCTGGCAAGGTAAGATGTCCTTTCCCGGGTACAAGGGTGTTGGATTCCTAGCCTCAGTTACCTGTGTGCTGTCTCTATCCCACATCCTTATTTGGGACCCGGCAGGAGAGAGTTTGGAGCACTAGAAGGTGAGAATAAAAGGTGGCTCTGGAGGGCTGGGGATAAGCTCAGTGGCTCTGCCGTCTGCCTCAAAAGTACAAGGTCCTGAGTTTGATCCCTGGAACCAAAAAAAAAAGGTGGCTCTGAAAAGTTAAAGAGTGCCCCCCAACTTTACTGAGGTATAATTGGCTGTAAACATTGTTTGTATTTAAGATACGTAGCATGATGACTTGAGATTGTTTTAGGTTCTTCACAGTCAAGCCTTCCCCTTACATAGTTACCTGTGGGCATTAGAGGTGTGTGTGTGTGGGGGGGGGGTATGTGCTGTATGCATATGTTAAGAGCACTTCAGATCTCTTGGCGCATTTCCAGTGCACAGTACATTATCAGTAGGAGCCTGGGTCCCATCCCTGTAGGTCTTGCAGTAGTTGGGCTTGGGCCAGGTTGGAGCCTGGGCACCTAGATTTAAAAATCTCCCCACATAAGTATGGTGTTTGGCTAAATTGGCAGCCACCTCAGTAGCTAGACCACTCTTGGATTTGCCAGTGTTCAGTGACTTCTAAGCTTTACTTGAAAATGAAGCCATTTCAGCATGCTTTGTAATATCAGTGGATGTCTTTCAGTTTCTCAGTTCTATTCTTGAAGTATCTTGAGTGCCTCCTGGTTCAAGACAGTATTGTTGAGTTAGGGGACTTAAGTGTGTATTAGGTATGGTTCTTGTCATCAGGAGCTTATAAAAAAGCTGAAAATGCTGAAATAATCCTAATGGGAACCACTACAAGCTAAATGTCATTAAAGTGAATCATGCGCATTGTGGTAATTGAGAGAAGGGGCAGACTGCGTGTAATTAGAGGGGATCAGACAGGCTTGGAGAACGTGCCCTCTGAGCTGAGTCCAGACCAGCCTGTGGCACTGGTGCGGGGGAGAGGAGTAGCTCAGGGAAGATTGTGGGTACAGATAGAAGTAGGGGCCCAGGGGCATGTGAGGGTTTGTTCCTCTCAGCCTGGGTAATACAGGGGGTGGGGGATGGCTGGAAATGAGTCTAGCATGGAGGCAGGCCAGCCAGAAAATGTCTTTAACCTGATTTTGCCATGGGCTGGAAGGTGCTAGAAATTTTCTTCCTTATGTTTGTCAAGAAGATGTGAATGCATCTTCCCCGCCCCCCAGTACTGGGAATCAAACTCAGGACCTTGTGCTTGCTAGGCAGGTGAGGCACCACTGAACTACATCCCTGGCCCATGAATGCATCCTGATACAGCTCATAGATTGATACTTCTGTAACAGATTGCTTGAAACTTTATATATATGTATATCTATATAATAGTTGTCTTAATGCCTTTTAAATCAGAAAAGCATGTTGAACAATAAATGAGTTATATATTATTTCTTATTAATGTTATGTCCAGTATGTGAACAGAAGGAAAGTTTCTGCTCTGGTAACACACAGGAAGGTCCAACTGCCCTGCTCTTCCAGTCCGACTCCACGGTCCATTCTCTCATGATTTAGTTGATGGGTCCTGCTAACACTTCCGAAAATGGCAAGATTTTTCTGTCCTGCTGGCTAGGGAACCTGGTGTTAACTGCGGTCAGGGGCTTATGTGGTTGCAGAGACCTTGGGAGCGTTCTCCAGTGAGACGGTGGAGTCGTGCCTGGTAACGGTCCATCACTTTGGGTGCTTGCAGAATGCCACACACCGTGTGGTGAGGAGGGAGAGTTGTGGGAGCCTGGGGGATGTGACGTGTGGTGGCGCCTTCCCAGTTGGTGTTGTCACGGTGGATGCTTTCTGTAGCTGTGGTGTCGACTGTGGAGCCACTGACCTCACATGGCTGCTGCAGCTGAAGAACAGCATTTAAAATTTCACTTCATTTCACTTTACATGAACTTACAGAGTCCTATGTGGCCAGTGACTGCCCTGCAGCTGGCTTGTACTGGGTCCCGGAGGCTGTTGTGATCTGTTCGAAGCAGGGGAGGCAGCACAGGGGGACAGGTGGGTGTTGTGCGTGGGGAATAACACATTGCAGGGCTAGGTGAAGCCGAAGGGTGTCTGTGGATCTGGGATGAATCCGTCACCCCAAACCTGCATGTCATGAGCAGTGAGTGTGAAGTCCAGGATGTGCACTGCCACATTATGTAGGACTACAGGAGAGGGGTCCACCTGGAGAGGCCTTGCATAGGGTACAGCTTTTCCTGGGGGTCGATGCCTTTAGGCAAGGGTGTGTGGGGATGCCCCTCTTGTGGAAACGTGGTGGGCTGCAGTGATAGATGGTGGAAGGCTGCCCTCGTGCTGCAGGCAAAGAAGGAAAGAGCTCGGGATGGGGCATGAGGAGGAAGATGGGGGATGGAGAGAGGCGAGGTCAGCTGTACCGGCAGGAGGAGAGGTCCAAGGTTCTTAACAGACACATATAGGAAGATTGATGTCACTTTGAAAGCAGACAGGGTGACAGGATCAGGAGAGCCATGGTTTCTCTTTCCACAGAGATGTGACATTGGAGGCACAGGTTAAAAACTTAGGAGGAAGACCTGGGCTGCGTAGAGATTTGAGGATTGTCATTGTGCCGATGGAAATAAAGGCCTGCAAGTGGATATTGCCAAAGGAGGGTATCCAGGTAAGAAGACGCTGCAGCCTTGGGCAGAGCGTACAACAAGGTCAGCTTTTTGTTTGGTTTTGTGTTTTTGAGACAGGGTCTTGTTGTGCAGTTCAGGCTGGCCTTGAACTCACTGTGTAACCCAGGTTGACCTCGAACTTTTAGCGATCCTCCTACCTCTGTCTCCTATAGGTGTGTGGCATCACTCTGGGCTTGCAGGGTCAGTTTTTAAGAGATTGACAGAGAAGGAGTTGTGAAGACAGAACCATAGGTGTCTCACTCTGTTTCTCTCTGCTTCTACGTCTGTATCTCTGCAGAGCTGTAAGATTTCCTCGAAGGGATTGGCTCATGTGACTGTGGGGTCTGGCAAGGCAGGCTGGGAACTCAGGCAGGAGCTGACTTGTGGTCTTGAGATGGGTCTTTCCCCGGAAACCTGTCTCTGCGTTCCAGACCTCAGCTGTCTGGGTTGTTACCTCCACTGTGTGTTACTTCATGGCAGCCCCACCCATGCAGTGCCTTCACAGCAGCACCTTGGCCGGGTTCAGGTACAGCACTGGGAGCTGAGCTGGCCAGGGAGACACAGGAATCAGCCATGTCAGAAGCCACGAAGGAGTAGTTGAGAGAAGGGACGAAAGCTTTGGAACCCAGGGCAGCCCAGCTGTCATTGTCTCTGCCTGGGGACACAAGTCCCACAAGGTGAGGGTCACTACCAGGAGATGGACAGCCTTGACAGTCAAATGAAAGCGGGAGTCACAGGGAAGAGGCAAGCAGGTGATTCTGGTAGGAATTTGCTGCTCGGTGTTGCATCCACAGGACAGGGTCAGCTCTGGAGATGCACTTGGGTTTTTCTCTGGGACACAGCTGGGTGTCATAGGGCCTGTATGCGCCGCACAGGCTTGTTCAGACTTTACCAGGGTAGCAGTCTTTGGTTTCAGTGTGAGAGTAAACAGAAGGAAAACTTTCCAAGACCATGGTGTGGGAACAACAGGGACTTCTGACAGCATTGTCCGCATGACCTGTAGCGGTTGTGGGCATATGAATAGCAGGGGGCCAGTTTCCTGGAAGCATAGTTATTGGTATTAGTTCTATAGTGCTGGGGATCCAACCCAGGGCCTCCTGCTTGTTGGGCAAATGTACTCCTGAGTGACAGCCCAGTCCTCTGAGCAGTGGTGTCACACCTGCAATTATGCACAGTGGGCGATAGGTGGCGCTGCGTGTCTGTCTGAGAGCCTCTGGCAGAAAATGCATTCAGTGTTACAGGAGGGAAAAGGTTTGTAATAAATAAAGTAATATATTATAAATAACGTATTAGATATTAATGAAGTAAAGTTGCTGTTAAAAACAGGTTTTATTTTAAATCATTCTCACTTAAATTTCAAGAGAGTGACAGGTTGTGTGTGGTGGTCGTAGCGCTGTGTGCTGCAGCATTCTTCAGCACAGAGACGAATGAGACCTTTCCACGTGCAGAGGTAATTTGATATTGGGGCTTGTATTTAACATCATGAAGGACACATTCATACAGCAAAGTAAGGTAGTGTTGTAATTGTTGACGGTCATGAAAAAAGTCAACATGGTGGACTGTTAACTGAAAGCACCTTTGCTCCAAGGGAAAGAGACCCCAGCTTCTGCCCGGTGGGTGGGTCCTTCGATGTGTGCCCGTGGGGACCTTCCTTCTCCAGAACAGCATGTGACTGCAGGGTGAAGAGCCATCCATAGCTGAGTCTCAGCGTGTTGAGACACCAGTCCTTGGAGACCTGCACAGAGCTAATGATGACATTGTGGCCAGCAGCCTGCTGCTTAGGAATGTGTAGGGAAGCTGGTACCCAGTGCCAGGGGCCCCCATGTGTGCCACAGCTGTGGGGACAGTGGACATGGGGTGTATCTGCTGGTAGCAGCTGTGTTCTGAAGCCCAGACAGGAGTCTGGGCTTGGATACCTCGCTTCTCCTGTGTGCAGGAGGGCACTGGTTTGGAGGAGGGGCTGGAGCAGAGGTGGGGTGAGAGAAGGCACAGAAATTAGTGGTGCAGTTCCTTTGAGATCAAGGCTTGTTATTCCTCCTTTAGTCCTCACAGGTCTGTTGAGTGTACTGGTTAGAATTCCTGAACCCAGGGCAAGGCTTGGAACCAACGTGAGAGCTGAAGGTTGATTTAGGAATGGCCTGGAGGCATGCATAGTGCCTGTTTTCTCATTTCTAGCAACTGTCAGAGGCTAAATTCAAGATTTTAAAACAAATTTGAGTGATTTTCTCTCTCACAGAGGTACAGTGCACTAAGGATAAAAGGTGGAGGTGTGTACTGTTACTACCAACAGGTGCCCTCTTGAGGGCTTCCTCTCGTCACTGGTCTCAGTTCATTGTCACCACTTCAGCAAAGCCACCCTGCTCTGAATCAGGGGGGACCTTCCTGCATTGCTTCCTGTTGTGGCGCTGTTGCAAAAGTTCATCTTTGAGGCATAATTTAAATATAGCAAAATGAAACCTTTTGAAGTTTGGAGAGACCTGACAAATGTGTACACCTGGAGTCACCACTGTAGTTAAGATATGGGACGCACCATGGCCCTCAGAAGCGCCCCCCGACCCCGACTCTTCCAGGCAGCCCATCTTGCACCCCTGTCCAGTGGGGTGCCAGGCTGCTTTCTTATCTCTGCGGATGGGACTCCATCCCCAGGGCTCCAGGTGAAGGAAATCCCACAGTATGTTGTAATGCTTTTGAGTTGGATGTGTCAGGTTTCATTCCTTTTTACTACTGGGTAGCATTGCAGCATAAGGATTTAATGCAATTTATCCTCTTTCCTGTTGATGGAAATTTGAATTGTTTCCAGTTTTTGGCTATTATAGAAAACCTGCTATGAACATTTGGATATATATTCACCATTGTTTTGTTTCTCTTGCGTAAATACCTAGGAGTGCAATTACTTTCTTACATGGTAAGTGTATAGTTAATTTTATAAAATTACTCACCTTTTTCCAGAATGGTTAGGCCAGTTAGAATACCATCACCCAATGTACAAGAGTTCCATTTGTTCACATCCTAGCCCAGATTTAGTGTGTAGTAGATTTCATTTGCTATAATTCCAATTACAAGCACCATTGACTATATTCTTGTGTACTTGTTGCCTATCCATATTGCTTTTTTGGTAAATTGTCTGAATCTTTTGCCCATTTTTTGATCTGTTTATCTTACTGAATTGTAAGACATATATTCTGGAGACAAGCCTTTGGTTAGATGTATGTATTGCAGATATTTTTTTTTTTGTACCAGGGATCGAACTTGGGTCCTTGCGCTTGCTAGGCAGGCGGCGGAACCACTGAGCTAAATCTCCGGCCTCTGCAGATATTTTTTTCTTAGTCTGTGGCTTCACTTTCTTAATCATATCTTTTTCTTTTTTTTTGGAGGCAGGCGCTGGATCTCTCCTCCCCTATTATATATATTTTAAAATTAATTTTATTGGTACAATTTAGGTTTAATCATATCTTTTGAAGAAAAGACATGTTTATGATGTCCATTTTCTTTTATGGTTCATACTTTTTTTGTACTGTCTAAAAAATTTTGCCTACCATGAGGGGTTTAAAAAAAAATCTTTGGAAATTCTGTATAGTTTTACCCCTTTACATTTAAATCCATGATCCATTCTGAGTTAATTTGTACAGAAAGTGAAGTAACAAGTACATGTTTTTCTCATATATGGATGTCAGTTATTCCAGTGTCATTTGTTGAAACAGTTTACTCTTTCCCTGTTGAAGCACCTTGCTAACTTTGACCCCGTATGCTTCATGCTGTTTCTTTGTTTTTTTGAGACAGGGTTTCACTATGTAGTTCAGGCTTGTAACCCAGGCTGACCTTGAACTTCTGGCAATCCTGCCTCAGCCTCCCAAGTGCTGGAATTACAGGCATGCACCACCATGCCTGGGTGTTTTTTTGATTTATGAATAAATGAAAAAAGTGAATCACAGGTTATGCCTTTGAAAGAAACTCAAGATCATACAATGCTTCTGAAATATTAACAATGAACATTTATTTTTATACTCTGGTGAATTATATTTTAATTAAAAAACCCATTCCAGAGACATGGCAAGAAAATGAAAAAATTGATCCTACACTGGATCCTGGATTGGAGTGGGAAAAAAGCTATAAAAGTATGAACAGATCAAGTGATAAGATTGGAATAAGATCAGTAAATTAAAGTTTTATACTAATATAACTATGATGTTGACTGTTGTACTATGATTGTATAAGATAATATTCCTGTTTTTAGTAAATACACTAAAGTATTTGGGAGTAAAGGGCTGTGATATATACAATTTTCTCAGATAATTAAAAAGTCTGTTTTGGGGGAAGGGGAACACAGCTGATGAAGCAAATAAAAACACGTTGTAAGGGTTTAGCATAGGTTATTCTGAATTAAAGGGTTTGTCACTTAACGCTAAAATCAGTATTATTGCAGAATAAAAATGTTTTAAAAATTGTACATCAGAATGTTGGCTGAATGTCTTTGCCATAAAAGTAGAATTTAAATGTTAAAATAGCTGTTCATGATGATTTTTTAAAAAAGGAATTTTTCAGCACTTGGGACTGAACCCATGGCCTTGCACGCTAGCCAAGTGCTTGAGCACTGAACTGTATCTCCAGCCCATGAATAGAAATTTATTTGAAAAATAAATGGCCATTCTAGATGTAATGTATCACTTAGGATACGTATTGTGGCGATAAGTTGCACATTCTGTGTCTCTGAAAGCCAGCGCTAGATTCTCCTGGGTTAGCTGACCTATTTGAAGTCTCTGATGATAGTTTTTTTCTTTTGCGGGGGGTACCGGGGATTGAACTTGGGACCTTGTGCTTGCAAGGCAGGCAGCGGAACCATCTGATGATAAATTTTATCTGCAGTCTTTTTGGATACCTAGTTTGAGTGACAAGATTTGAAATTACTCAGCGCCGTGTGCATGAGGACCCCTGTGCATATCTGCGGTCGGGAAGATGGACTCACAGTTACATGCACGTGGTGCTCTGTGGACCTAATAGGGATCTAATTGTCTTTTAAGTCCTGCTGTGTATTTGACCTATTTTCTGCCATTACAAAGTCAATAAAAAAGCTTGCAATGCTGCCAGATACAGATGATCCACTTCTAGGATAGAAATTGGTGAGGATTTAGGGGAAATCAGTGCAACCAGGGACTGTAAAGAGGTGCCCGGCTGACCTGGTCACTGAGTCCATCTTGTCTGTTTACTGTGTCACTGACACCTACAGTGGTCACTTAGACCATCTTGTCTGCTTCTCGTGGTCAGAGAAGCCCTTTTCTTCCCTTGCCTGTTGCGTGAGGACTGTCTTGTCCCCTTGTCATGGTCAGGTGGGCCCCACTGACTGTTGTTCCCCACTTACCACTTTCAGGGTCTCAGTTGACTCAGTTCAGGGATATTTGTTTTCTCAGATTCTGGTCATTGCTGTGAAGTTCAAATACACATTTACACACTGTATTTGTGCAAATGGGTCTCATTATAATCTGGACTCACCACCCCCAAATTAGTGTTTCCCTTTGGCTTTTTACCATCTCTCGTTCCACATTCTTGATGTTTGCTGGATGCCTTCCAAGGCGATGTTGATTCTGGGGTGTCGGCTTCTCTGGAACCTGTGTGGTGAGAGAGCTGTCCTGACCACCAGTGTTTATGCTGGCCTGCTAGTTGGCCTTCGAGGTGTGGCGTGTTTGACAGCTGTGTCTTGGGCACATTGCCTGTGCTGACCTTGACTGTGCAGTAGCTGTGGGGCTCTCTCTCATCCAGCTGCCTACTCTGCTGAGCACTGAATGTTAGGTTTGCAGGAAGGAAGCAATAATTTCCAGTAGCAGATGGGCTACATGATAGAGGCTTTTTGACCCTCACCCGGAAAGGTCTCAGATTCCTTGAGCTGAACTCCTGCTCCTGAGGTACTGTGGCCCTTGTTGAGGGGCCCAGTGTGCAGCTGTCATGGTGTCCTCACGGGGGTGGTGGTGGTGTGTGTGTGTGTGTGTGGGAGGGACAGCTGTGCCGCTACGCAGGGCCCCACCTTCTTCAGAGCCAGTGCCCTGCGTGCTCCTGAGTCCCTGTGGAGCTGTCACAGTCTTGCGGCAGTTGGCTGGGGACCACTCGGGCCTTCCACCCAGCACTGGCTGTCGTCCCTGGGTATAGCAGAGGCAGGGTCACTCCAGATTCGTGTCACTCACAACCAGGCCTCCTGGGGACAGGAAAGTGTGCTCTCCTGGTCTGGTTCCTTGGGACGCCTGCTTACCCTCACACTTGGGTTTGCTCCTCAGATTGGAGCTGGGCGGGAGGGGTGGAGTGGGGTGCGACGGGCCATTCTGCCTTTCCTAGGGCCTTTAGGAGAATGACTGAACTTTTTAAGAAAGTATTTTCCTTACAGTTTTCTCAGATGGAATTTTCCTTTTTTTTTTAAGAGTAGGAAAAATTTAAAAAAAAAGGAAAAATTTATTGGGAGAAAGAAAGCTTCTGCATAAGAGAGACAGAAGGGGAACCAGAAAGTGGGTTGCCTACTGACCCTGCATTTCAAAGAAGTTTTATACAGCAAAGCCATGTGGTGAGGCAGGTACAAAGTGGGACAAAACTGTAAGACTCAATGGAAATTTACAAGGTGGGCATGAGGTGGGACAAAACCATGACCAACCGGTAAGATTACAAGTACAGTCACCCAGGTAATATTGATTAAATGGGGCTCAAATGGGGGAGCAAGTCATGTAGCAAGCATACAAGGATTTTCAGTAAGGGTGGGTCAGGGATATGCTGGCTCCTTGACTATCTGTGTTTGCTCCTCCTGGGCTGGCCCTAACTGCCTACAAGATACCTAATTAACTTACCTGTCTACAACATTCCCCCTCTGAAGAAGTACCCCTAACTGCCATGAGGAGGCAAGGGGCGAAGACCATTCTGGCTACTTTCAGATGGAATTTTCTTTAACAAAGGTACACTGGGATGTACTTATTTCACTTTCATTGTGCTGAGTGGTAGCACTCTGTAGCCCAAGGAAATAACAGCTGTTATCTTTCCTGGAGAATTCAGCCTTTCTCATCATCAGTCTGATTTAAACACCCTTCCCTTCCTCACCCACTACCCAGCATCTGAGTGGCATGTGCCCAAGGCCTGGTACACCAGTGGGGAAGGGGCAGGTGACTAGACTGGTTCTCTTCTTGGTACCAGGCTCTGAGGCAGTTCTAGTGTTGATCACAAGGCCCCTGTCCCCATGATTAAGGCAGAGCTGCTAAAGGTCTGATGTTAGTGATTCAGGCTGAGTCTGTGTGTCAGGGTATATTGTTCGCTTTGGCTTTGTGATCCTCAGAGGTTCTGTGTGGTCCAGAGTGAGGACCCAGGAACAGTGGCTTTGTGTTTTCACTCATAGTCAGGAAAAGCTGAGAGGACCAGCTGGTGACACATTGTCATCACAGGAGAGAAAGGACAGCCTGCACTTTTTTGAAGGTGCTAACATTGCTTCAGGAGCGTCAGTGTGTGGGTTACTCAGGACAGGTTCTGCTGGGAGTGGTTACCGGGACACTTGAGTGGGTGATTTCACGGGGCAACCCTCTTCTTGTGTCTTTTAGAATGTCGTTCTTTCAGGAGGCTCCACAATGTTCAGGGATTTTGGACGCCGACTGCAGAGAGATTTAAAGAGAGTGGTGGATGCCAGGTTAAAACTCAGTGAAGAACTCAGTGGTGGCAGAATAAAGGTAGGAGACCTGAATTTTTGCACAGGATTGACCAGTTTGCTCTTAACACAGAAGGAACCGGTCTGGGCAGCATGCTGCAGAAACAAGCTGAACTACTTCCTTGGCCACCTGGGCTTGGTCCAAGTGTGTAGTGAGCTGGGCCCTCTGTGCCCGTACCAGTCCACGGCCACCAGTAATTTTCTTTGGGTTGTATGACATCAGACGTGTAGTGTCCTGACCAGGATGCCAGGAGATGGGAGGGATTGATGGGGGCTCTTAATGTCCTTTGCACATGTTCTTGTTACACTGAAAGAACAGATCAACAGGGAGTTATAGGGTGCCTCCAGAGTGACAACTTCTAACTATGGGTGGTTTTATTTGGGCTTTAACCAAGATTGGGCTTTGGTAGGGCCAGTGGGAGCAAGAAAGAGATCCACAGAACTGGGGTCAGTCAGCTGTTGGAAAAGTACAATTTCTGTTAAGTGTTTTGGGGTGGCTTTTAGTATGTGGAATTATCTCTGAAAAACCATTTGACTTGGTCAAAAAACGCATTAGGTTAGTTGCTTGTCCATTCTCTTTGAACATGCTTTAGTGCCTTGGGGAGCACCCCTGCTGGCCGTGTGGCACTGTTCCCCCACACCACTGGACTGGACCTACAGTTCCAGTTGGTGTGGCCGAGGCAGGGGCTGCGGATGTGAGCGTGGGATCCCCTGTCCTGAAGGGGGCAGAGGGCGGGGAGCCAGGTCTCACCCCTGTGGACCATTGGAGTAAATGTGCTTCCCTTTGTCTGCAGCCCAGGCCCGTGGAGGTGCAGGTGATAACGCATCACATGCAGCGCTATGCCGTGTGGTTTGGAGGCTCCATGCTGGCCTCAACCGTGAGTCCCTTCCACACTGTTCTGTTTGGATTGCTGCCTTTTCTGTTGAGTCTGGGTAGACAGGGTCTGTGAATCAAGGTTCTCCACACACTTGATGTTGTCATTTATTATAGAGAAATATTTAATGATCACTCACATTGCACAGCTAATTCACAAGTCTCCAGAAATAATCTTTTTTTTTTGGTACTGGGGATCGAACACGGAACCTTGCGCCTGTGAGGCAGGCGGCGGAACCACTGAGCTAAATCCCCGGCCCAGTACAGAAATAATCTTAAAAGAATCTTGCATTAATCATTAATCCCAATGATCTTTCCAAGAATTTGGCACTTTTCCCTGTCACATATATTAGTGGCTAATCCATTGTTAACTTAGGGTCCACAAATATTTTAGTTTTTAAAACAAATTTAAATTTAAATTTTTGTTAGTATCTGTTTGCAGTATATGAGTACATTCATTGGCAGGAGTTAGTACATGTGCATAACACATCTTTTTTTTTTTTTTTTTTTTAATTTTTGTTTTTTATTAGTACATGTTTTTTATTTTATTTTATTGGTACCGGAGATCGAACTCGGGTCCTTGTGCTTGCACAGCAGGGTGCATAACACATCTTAATTCTTTCATCCCTTCCTTTCCTCTTCTCTTCCTCCCACTCCCTTCATCTCTTGGTCCCCTTCCCTTTTGCAAAAATGTTATCTGCCAGTGTCCTATTATCTTTTATTTTACTCTTTCATTTATACTTTGGATTTCTCGTATAAGAGAAACCATGTGCTATTTAAGCTTGTGTATCAGATTTAATTCACTTAGCATTATGGTCTCAAGGTGTATCTTCCTTCAAATGACTCACATTTATCCCTTATGGCAGAATAGTATTCTACTGTGTATAAACACCACATTTTCTTTATCCATTCATTTGTTGATGGACATAGGCTGCTTCCAAGATTTAGCTACAATGAGTTGTGCTGCTATAAACATGGCTGTGCATGGATCACTGTAATATGATGTTTTCACTTCAGGGAGATACCTAGAGGGGGCCAGGTCATATTTGGCCCTAAATAAATGGAGGGTAAGTGAGTGTGATGCTGAGGATCAATGAGTTAACAATTTTTTGTCTTTGAAGAGTTGAGGATTGGACCCAGGGCCTCACACATGAAGCAAGCACTCCACCACTTTGAGCTCCACTTTGAGCCTGCCCTGGGTTGGTCACCTGTTCAAACATGAAATAAACTCTAGTGCAGTAGTTGAGTACATAGAAGAGGTCACTGCCTCACGAAGTGGCCTAGAGGAAGGTACAAGTTGTGGATGGGAGTTTTTCATCTACTTAGTTGTTCATTTAACGTTCTTTCCTTTCTGAGTTGCTCACATTTTGCTCTCTGCTGTTGCCGCAGCCGGAGTTCTTTCAGGTCTGTCACACCAAGAAGGACTATGAAGAGTACGGGCCCAGCATCTGCCGCCACAACCCTGTCTTTGGAGTCATGTCTTAGTGTCTGCCATGGAACCGTCGCTTGATGGCATCCCACGGAGCCCGAGCAGAGTGTTCCTGTGCGTGTGGGGACAGTGGTGTGGCGTCCGGGCGGCGTGGGTGCATCACCGAGTTCGTAAGGCTCTGTGCAGTCCTCCTGGTCAACGCCATCTCTTTATGTGTGACTTTTCTACCCCGGTCCCCTCCTCTTGCCCCGTGTCCCACCTCTTCTCCACCTGAGCTTCTCTTCCACAAGTACAGTTCTGAAGGAATTCAAGCGCAACTTGAAATATTAGAGAAAAAAAGGCACACCATCATCCACCCAGGAAAGAATGTGGGGGTGTAAACCCTGGTCCTCCCAGCTTATTTTTGTAAATAAAATGTTATAAACTTGAAATAGAAATCGATGTTTATATTTCCTATCATTTTGTATTTTATGGTATTTGGTACAACTGGCTGATACTAAGCACGAATAGTTATTGATGTCATGGAGTGCTGTAATAAAGTTTTTAAATTGTGAGGCATGTTATGATATGTTTATAGGCAAGCAGTAACATAGCAAACTTTTTTCCATGTTTGCTTGAAAATGAGTACACTTTATTAGGGCGACCTGAAGTCCGAACACCAACCAGCGCCGTATGAGAATTGCCGCACGCAGTGTGGCTGAGTCCTTCCATGTGAGCTTTCTGGGAGTGCCTCACAGAGGACAATGTGATGTGGGGATGTCAGATGGAATACTACTGCGCCATGGTAATAAAAGCTGTCAGAATCTTTCTACTTCTGCTCTAGTGTGGTGCTCTTTTGGTCCCCTGATACTTTAAAAAAATGTTGTCGGCGGATGGTTTAAGACCAACGGCGTGTCTGTGTGAGAATATCTTGAACGAAGTGGACTGTTGTGCTACCCACATTAGGCGTGTTTTGGACTGGGGTTCTCATGGAGGTGTCCTTCAGGATTTCCAGTGTCCCCCTAGGAACTTGAGGCTCAGGACCTTGAACTTTCAGTAATTATTTTCACATTTGTGGAATAAATTTGCTAAATTAAATAGATTTAGGTTTATTCCATTCATATTATCCTTATGTTAGCTTTTAGACTTATGAGCGTTTTCAGTAGTGAGGTAGGTTTTATTCGGAGAAGACTTATCTTTGTAACCATGTAAACATTTGGCTTTAGTGTTTAAATTCAGAAACAAGTTTAGGAGCAGTAAACTTAGAAGTCCTCCCTTATCCATGGTTTTGGTTCACTACCATCAACTGAGGTCTGAAAGCATGAAACGGAAAATTCCAGAAATACATTCACGTCACTTTTACTGCATCATATCATCATGGTGGTTCTGTTTTATTATTTTTGTTCGGGTTTCACTGTGCCTAGTTCATAAATAGTTTATTGTGAGGGTGTTAGCTTTTAGTCACTGTGATGCAATACTCCAGTCAGGCTACTTACCAAGAAAAGGGATTCAACACACAGCTTTGGAGGTTCCAGGGCACAGTGCCTACTGCGGCTCATTCCTGGAGGGGCCCTCAAGGCCATTCATTTTACAGTGGGGGCCCCCGTGGGGCCTGGGTGGAGTGGGGACCATGACGGACCCAGGAGGCCAGATTCCCACTTGGCAGCCATGCCACAGCACCTCCCGTGGTCAGTGCCCTGAGGACCCAGCTTCCAGCATGTGACCCAGGGCCATAGTTTGCATAGCAGAGAGACACGTGTGCAGGTCCTTCCTGTGGTGCCGGGTGTCCCCGGGCTGGGAGTGTGTCCCTCCTCACCACACTTGTCCCTTGCTGGGCATCTCGACAGCAGGGCCCGTGGGTCACTGCTGGTCTTTGTGATTCCTGGCATGTGGCAGGTGCCCGGTCAGCACTTGCTGGGTTAAATCTCCCTGGAAGGAAGACCATTCTCTTTCCAGCTGTGTGTAGATGACCTCAGAGTCGAGTGTTGGGGATTGAGTTAGATTTAAGAATTCAGGGTATCACTGTAGTTCAGGCTGACTTTGAACGCACTATGCAGCCCAGGCTGGCCTCGAACTTACAGCAATCCTCCTGCTTCAGCCTCCCGAGTGTTGGGATTACAGGTGTGCACCACTCATGGCTTCCTTAGGATTTTTAATGGCTTCTTTAAAACCTAGCTTCTTAAATTTCGACTCCAGCAGGTATTCATGTAGCTGCAGAGTGGACAGTAGATCCTTTGTGATACTGCGGCACATTTTTCATGGCCGCCTTCCCTTTACTCTGGTCATGCCTGGGGCTAGTTACAGAAATGCACCCTCGGCACCAGAGGCCACAGAAGAAATCTGCAGAACTACTGAAGACAGAAGTGTATTTGATGGTACTGATAGTTCATTCTCCAGCCATCTGCCTATGAATAACAAGCCCTCGTGTGACTGAAGTGCAAATCGCTTTGTGATTAATACATTCTTTATGACCTTTCCATGCTATCTCATTTGTAAAAATTACGATTGTTCCAAACAAGCTTGTGAGGTTAATCAAGTGCACAGCTTATTTAAAATCACAGGAGTCCCATTAAGAATATTTATCTGTTAAATAATTCTTTACTTAATTAAAGAATATTTCATAATGTTTCCTTTAAAAGTAACTGTCAGGCCTGTTAAATAGAAATATAAATTGGCAAAATAATTGCATGGGGCTCTAATTGGCAATTACATCAATTTCACTTGGTCAGATGGAAATAAATCTTCGAAAAGAAACTATAGCTCAGTCTTGACATCATTATCAAAGGTTTTTCAAGTTTTAAAATATTACCTTTTTTTTTTTAAGCCCTGTATTTCTCAAGTAAACATCGTTTACTGTCTTGGTTGACTTCTCAGGTTTAATATTTTGATTTTAATTTGGGAAGCCTTGCATTGTTCTCTGTGTGTGATGTGTGTCTGTAATTACGTGTACAGTAGTTAGTTAATGGTGTATTGCTACTAAGAGCTTAAATTTTTTAATGAGAGGAATATAGCTTTAAATTATTACAAATAATTACAAACTTAAGGGTTTATGATATCAGATAAAATTTTAATGATACAGCATTGGCTATATTTCCAGTATTTAGGGTCAGGTCAGAGGTAGTAATTGGTCAGAGCTCCATTTAATTCATTCTTGGCTACATTCGTGCCTAATGCTGAATAAATTCTGAGTCACTCCTATCAGTCAGACGGCCCAGGCAGTCTTTCTGCTGCCTCTGCTGGGGTGGTGGTGGTGGGAGCAGCCTGGAACTGGGCAGGGGACAGGCCTCTGCCCACACTGGGTGGCCATCAGTATGTCCTTGGTGCTTCTGTCCATCTGTGTTCCTTTCGGTAGAACAGAATGGCATCTGGTAGCCCTAGGATCCCTCTGAGGGAGCTGGTGGAAGGGGAGACGCAGGAAGCTGGACACGGGTCACAGCACAGCCCTCTGCTATAGTCCGTGGCTTCACATAAGTTATCCTCTTGGGCTCGAGTTTTATTTTTCCTTCTTCCCTCTGCTGGGGATGGAACCCAGGGCCTTGCACATACGAGGCAGGTGCTCTGCCACTGAACCACACCCCAGCTTCTTACATTTCAAGTCAGGAGCATCCACTAGCTGTGGAAGGCTTGTTTAGGCCAGGCTGCAGGCTCACAGAGAAAGGTGTGGTGCTGGGGTGACAATGCCTGGGATGTGGCATGTCTGCACCAGCAGGAGAGGTGGCCATGACCAGGTCCTCGTGGCACAGAGCCATGCACCATGACACATAAGATGTGGCAGGGTATGGGGCCGGGAGGGATGTGGTTGGGTCCCCAACAAGTGTCAGGTGAGGTAGAGGCCAGCTGGGGAGGGAGGGAAGTGGTCTAGGAGACAGAAGACATGCCAGGTTCAGGTGGCTCTCTCCGTAAGCCAAAAGAGAAATGTCAGATGGTTCACTAACACAAACACTCGGAGCAGAAGGAAGCTGGGAGTTTTGTTTTTGAGACAGAGTCTCACTATGTAGTTTGGGCTGGCCTTGAACTCATGCCTCAGCCTCCCAAGTGCTGGGATTACAGGTATGCACCACCGGGCTGGCCTTGAGCTTTTTTAAGATGGGGAGGGACATGAGTATCCAGGGTATGTGAGACAGGTGCTAAGGCTGAGCTAAGGGTTTAGTCCTTATCGGGAGGACAAAGTCTCTGGACACATGAAAAGATTATTTTCCCCAAACTGGGAATTGAGCCTAGGGGCTCTTTTATTTTGAGACAGGGTCTTACTAAGTTCCCTTGGCTGGGCATAGACTTGGCCATCCTCCTGCATCAGCCTCCCAGAGTGCTGGGATTATAGGCCTGGACCACCATACCTGGCTATGAGAAGGTAAGTAGCAGGTGATGAGGTTTGTGCTACATCAAAAGCAGACACACCTAAAAGTTCTGACCAAGACCTGGGAGAGGGAGGAGAAAGCAGCCAGCTGCGGGTGCTAGCTGTCCTGGGGCTCAGTCCCAGGAACATGTCACACAGGCGCCTGAGAGCAGTGGTGTGGCAGGTGCAGCCAGGGAAGGGTGGGAGGCCTGGGATGTGACCCATAAAGTGGTGGGAAGAGCTAACCAAGGACAGCCTCGAAGACACCGCTGCTTGTAGGTGAACAGCAGGAAGTATCTTTTGAAATTTAGTAAAATACACAGCTGGTGGGTGAAGTTTATTTTCAGTTTACTAAAATTACCAATGAGATCATTTGTTGAATTTAGAAGGTTTTTTTTCCTACTGTACTTTCTTTCTTTCTTTTGTTAAAAAGCTACTGTGCTTTGGCTGTGATCAGTGGTATTTGAGTGCTACTAAAGAAAAGCTTAGGGTACAGTCCTGTGTGCTGGAACTAGGCATGTAAATAATAATTAGAAGTCACCTAGCTAGAGAAATACATGTGAGCTGTAAAGATACAAATAACTAATTGGTGTTCTCCACTGACATCTTTTATCTTTTTTTTGGTACCAGGGGATTGAACTTGGGACCTTGAGGTTGCGAGGCAGGTGTCTGAACCACTGAGCTAAATCCCTGGCCCACATCTTTTATCTTAATTAGAATAGTATACTGAACTTGCTGCTCTGATTATGTGATCATTTTCTTGAGCTGAATTGGTATGTTTTAACATTTATACATTAGGTAATCAAAACATTATTGCATGATATAATTACAGCTGTCTGAATTAGAGTTTAAGGAAGCTATTGCCACACTATATGTAACTTAAATATCCCCTAATGGCAAGGATTAATGAAGTTATAAACTTTCTGGTAATGTGCAGTTTATGTCTGGGTTGATTTACAGGTGGGCAACGTGTAAAGGCTTGGCAGCCACTGTGCTGGGACTTTATGAACAGTGGTGGCATTTCTGGGTAGGTGTGTCTTGTGCAGTTGTGACTACATGTGTGCTGAACTTACTGTACCAGTGCTGGGACCCGTTACTGTGCTCACGATGTGGCGAAGTAGGCGCTTGGTTTCACATGGGAATAGAGTAACAGTATTGATAGGGCTTGGTACCCATACCGCAGGATAGTGACAATTTTTCAGGTTCTCTCTCTCTCTCCCATATTGGGGATAGAACCCAGGGCCTTTCCATTGTGCTATATTCCCAGGAAAGGCTGGGCTCCTGCCTCGGCCTCCCAGAGGCAGGGATTACAGGCATGTGCCACCACACTGCCTCTTTTCTTCTCCTAAAAGTGGGAGGCAGCTTTTTTTGGTGGTGGTATTATGGCTGGAACCTAGAGCTTTGGAGGTGCTAGGCACGTTCTCTACCCTTCAGTTATACGCCCAGCTCCAAGGGGTGTACACTTCACCATTGCAGTGAGGCCTTGAGCTAGGGCCACCAGCCTCACCTGTTCAGTCCCTACCCCAGGTGATCCGGAGGTGGGTGTGGTGAAGGACCCTAGTTAGCAAGACAGACTCCATATTGCTGCTTGACCCACCTGCCTGCCCTTTAGATGAACTCAGAAGGAGGAAGATTAGAAACTTCCTCCCCTTAGAAAGTCTCTTTAGAAACAACAATTAATCAACTATTGTTTTACAAATGTTCTAATGGCAGGACTTTCCACTTCTGTACCTTTTGCTTGCTTTGCTAGTTCTAACCCATGGGGGGCCCTAGAAACTGCTGGCCTCAGAGGTATATAAAATATGTTAATCTCCCCCAGTTGGGGCTCGAGTCCGGTGCTTGGCTGGGGTCCCGGCTGGTAATAAACTCCTGTGTGGATTTAGATTTAATATCAGTCTCTGGTTGGTTCTTTCTCACTGGGTGCAACACGTGGCGTTGGCTCTCCAATATTAGAGAGGGATCAGCTCCTCTCTTCTGGCCTCCCCACCACCCAGATGATGCAGTGAGAAAGGACCAGCGATGCTCAGGACCCCGAGCTGTGACCCCACAATCGAGCCCAGTGAAGGGCCCATGAGCGTGACCGTCCCTGCTCCCCAGGGTGTGTGTTCACGCTGGCAGTTGCCCCCGGGCAGGCCTGGGATAGCAGAGGGCCTCCAGTAAGACCAGGTGCCAGACGGAGCTCAGAGCTCAGGGTCTTGGAGAGCAGTTGGTTTTTGACCTGGGGATATTTTACTTTATGTGAACCGAAGAAAGATGATAATGGTGCTTTCAGTGGTTGTTGGTGATAAATAAGGAAAATTTACGTTACCAAGTGTGCTTAGCAGAAAGATTGTAATTAGCAAAATGGGGTGCTTGGCCCTCCTTCTTCCTGTCATTTTTCATTTCTTGTACTCATAGTTGTCATCTAAGATGGTGAAAAACACTAAAGATGCTGCTCTTCAGGCTGCACTGAAAAGTCTGTTTTGCATTCTTTCAATTGAAATTGTTTTCCAGATGTAAGCAAAATACCCCCAAAGGGGAGGGATTACAGACAGTGGTCTGGAGAGAAATCTCTGTGTGTGGCCTTGATAGGCACTGAGACACCAAACCCCGTCCCTGGGGGAGAGCAAACTCCATTTGTGAGTGTGATGAAATAAGGCTGTGTCACTGTACAGACTCATCTCTCTTGACGAACAGTCCTGTGGTCTTTATTTTTATTCTTTTTTCTTTTGATACCCTGGATGGAACTTGGGTCCCTGTGCTTGCACAGCAGGCGGCGAAACCACTGAGCTAAATCCCCGGCCCTTTATTTTTATTCTTTATTTAAACTTTTTTTTGTGGTGCTGATGGATTAAACCCAGGGCCTCATATGAGGTGTGATCAAAACCTCAAACACCCTCATCCCTTTTTGTTTTTTCCCACTTTCTGCAGCAGCTCTGGAGTGCTCTTTCCTGAGTGTCTTTAGTTGTACTGTCCTGGCTGCCTCAGTGTCCTGAACTGATTCAAAACATTAACTTCTCATGGCCATTTTGACTTTGGGGAAGAGCCAGAGGTCACAGTTCCAGGTCAGTGAACAAAAATGAGCTTTTATGAGCGTGCATTTCCCCTGGATGGCACTTGGTGGCAGCATTGACAATATTTTTATCACACCTTGTACAATGCAGGGAAGAGGACTTCCAGGGGCTTCAGGAGGTGGCACAAAGGGTGGGATGAGTGTGTTCCAAGTGAGAGAGAGAATTTGGGGGGGGGGCAACTAATGGCAATGTGTCTTTTATTGTAATCAGTTTTTTAAAATTTAAGCATTTGTCATATACTCTGATCACACACCTTGTGTTTAGTGCCTCAGCTGCTCAGTGTGTGGCTGGGCCGTTCTTAGTTTCTCCATTCTCAGCCCTGAGTCTGTGCTGTGAAGCTGCTGTTACTTTGTCCTACATTGCTTAAAACCTTCCAAGCATTCTGTGACAGCACACACTTTTCTTTTTTTAAAATATTTTTAATTTAATTTTGTTTTTTAGTTCTTTGACAAAATATATAAAAATTTAAAAAGTAGCACACACTTTTCTTTAAAGGACATCAGGTTCCTTGTTATGGCCTTGGGAGTGAGAGAGAAGACTTAGACTGAGACCGAAGGGCTGAGTTCTAATTCCAACTCTGCTCCAAATGTGCTGTGTGGCTGGGGGAGTCCTGTCCCTCCCCTGGGTCTAGGACGGCTTTGCAGAGGGTGTGACCCTAGTGCCTTGTGACAGTCCCATGTCAGACGCAGTCTAGCAGGCCGTAACAGGTGGCTGGGGTTGTGAAGCAAGTGTGCTGCCGGGAAGATCCATCTGGGGTGCAGGTGTTGGGTGGTGGGAGGGTCCCTGCAGGCTTTGTAGCGACGGCTCATTCCGGGGCTGCAGCACGATCGAGTTCACCCACACACCGCTCTCCCCACGAGTCTGTCCCTGTGCGCCGTCTTATAAGAACCCTGGTTGTACTGGCCCACCCTCTCCCTCCTCAAATTGCACCTGCTAGGATCCTGCTTCCAAGCGAGGTCGTGTTCTGAGTCCTATGAGCAAGGACTTCCACCTATGACATTTGGGTGATGCCTGGCACCCACAGCCGGGCCCTGCAGAGCATGCTGTGAAGGTCAGGCTCACTCGTGTTCCTGGGCTCTGGCCCTGCTGGGGCCACTGAGACAGAGTCTTCAGGGACAGACAACTGCTGAGAAGCCTGTGGCCATCTGGCTACAGGGAGAGGCGCTGCCCTGCCTGGACCGTGCCCCAGGGCCTGGCCACCAGGGCTTTGCGCAGAGCCCCTGATTCCCTGTCAGCCCCCTTAACGACACCCATTATTAAAAGTGCCACATTCCTCTCCGGGGAGTGGGCCTCAGGCAGACAGCTGGCAGATAAATAAACCACAGGGCTCCTGGGCTGCAGGATTTATGGATTCACGAGCCTTCTTGTGAAGCAGAGGAGAAAGGAAACAATTAAGTGTTGAAAAACACATTTTAATTTTTAAAGTGGCTCCATTAAACTTTTACACTTGCGTAATGAAGCAGAGCAGAGCGGGTGCCCAGAGGACCCTCTGCTCTCACTGCTGCATCACATGGGGTGTCCCCAAGTCCTGGGAGAAGCGCTCCCCATGCCCACTTTCTGGTACAGAATTTGGCACATTGCTGCCTAACAATTTGCTCGCTCACGGTGGGAGAAAGGGCAGCACTTTTCTGATCGGCTCTGTGTAAACTGATGATGGCGTCACTGCATGGGGAGGGTCACTGTCCTCCGAGGTAGGGTCCTGCACCCTGCTGTCCTGTCTTAACTGTGAAGGAGCACTGGGTTCAGACTCTGTGTGTGTAACCTGAGAGGCAGGGTCCTCAGTTTCCCTGCGGATAAAGTGTGAAATCTACTTCCTGACACTCCCGGGATATAACAGGAGCCAGATACGATAACAATAAGTCAGGGTGCTTCCTGCAGTGTCTTTGAAATCACTATTGTCATGATGGTTTTAAAAACTTGGCAGCTGCCCCTACAAAGAGCATCACTCTTGTAGCATTTGTTGACCAAAATAATGGGATAAAAGATGTGGCCACTGTTGTAAACATGCCTGATTCTGATGCAGAGACGATGCCGAGAGAGATGTGCCATGTGATGCTATGGATGGGGACTCTCCCCAACAGGGTGACACCATGTGGTCTCTAGTGGCTCTAGTGGCTGGGAAAACTTTTTTTTTTGGAGACATAGTCTTGCTGTGTAGTTCAGGTCGCCCTGGAACTCACTACATAGCCCAGGCTGGCAATCCTCCTGCCTCAGCCTTTGGAGTGCTGGGATTCTAGGTGTGTGCCACCATGCCCCGGTGTGAGTCAACTTTTATCTAAGTGAGCAGAGGTGTTGTCTGCTGTGTGGCTCCCAGCTCTGGTGGGCTGGTGCTAAAAATCTGTGTTTGTGTCCAGTGAGAACTAATTATGCCGATAGGATGGAAGGGCGTGTTAGGGACGTGGAGCCTGGGGTGCAGACATTTGAGCAGAAAGATTAGAACACGGCTGGAGAAATGGGTTCAGTTTTCACAATGGTGTTCTCAGAAATTCTAATTAGTGGTAGCAACTGGGTGCCACGAGGTTTTCCTTTGTTAAGTTCAAAGAGATACCAGGAAGACTTTCAGCATCTGTGTTGCTTCAGACAGAGGACATGAGAGAGAAGTGTGAGATTAGTCTAGCTATTGCCTTTTGGCTTTTAATGGAGAATCAATTTATTTCAGTATATTAAACCATTAGTGCCCACTGGATATTAACTTCCACTTTTTCCTTTAGGATTTTCTCCTACTTCTGCTTTTTCTGGGGTTTTTTTTGGTGGGGGGAGTCTCTCAACTTTATAAATGGTGGATGTGAGGGGAATGGACCACTTACTCACAGGGTATTTCCTTGTCCTGGAAAACTTTCTAGTTAGTTATGAAATTCCCGAAGGCTTCTGAATTCTGAGCTTGATGTTGACTTTATTAATCCCACATTTCGATAAGCTGCCACATCTTGGAGAGCCTGTTGGGTGAATGGCAGTGTTTGGAGGGGACCCAGAGACGTGACTGGTGAGCCGGGACAGTACTTTGTCAAACAGGGACAGAGAGTCACACATGGTGAAAGTCAGTTTCCTGTGTCCCCTTGGCCGGGCTGTGGTGCGTGGCTGTTGGCTCAAATGTTGGTCTGCATGTTGTCGTGAAGCTGTGGTATGGGGACTTCAGGTACAGGAGCTGACCCTCAGTGTGAAAAGGGCCCTGTCTAAGCCTCTGGGGCTGGTGGGGATGAGGGCCTGGGTTTCCTGGGAAGAAGGGATTCTGCCTCAGTTTCCAGCCCATTCCTTGAAATCTCTGTCTGTGTGCCGATGGACCTCCCATCAGTCCTGTTTTGTGGGGGCCTTGACTAACAGAACCTGAGCCCTTTCCTCTGACTCAGGCCCCAGGGACTCTGGTCTCTGTCACTGCGCCACTCTTTTCTGAGTGCAGACACAGCTGCAAAGCATCTGGAGGAGGTGGTGCCCGTGATTATTTGGAACCGGTGCTTGAGCGCAAACCCATTTGCCTGTCTAATTTGAGGGGGTTATTCTTTGCGGATGTTGACTAATGAAATTGTCGTTTTCATATTAAGTACCACTAATTAATTTTTCAGCAAATACTTTTGGCTTCGGGTACCAAAGTGCTGTGTTTAGCATTTTGGGGGAAATAATGAGGGATTAGATAAAGAGCAGTGAAGAGGGGCAGCCTGAGCCCTTCTTTTGGCCCCAGCCAGTGGGGGTCTGTGGGAGAGGGGTGGTGAGCTGGCCAAGACCTTGTCACGAACTTGTCATCATTTCCTGCATTTGATAAATGACAGAGACAGGAAGGAGGCAAGGGCAACATTCACCTGAGGGAGCAGCCTGGAGAGGTTGCACAGCACCCATGAACTTGAGCCCAGAGCAGCCTGGAGTTCACAGCAGAAGAGGACACACACACCTGCTAGAGAAAGTGACCTCAAATATTATAGCAGCAGTGACCACTGGATACATTTGCACCAGAAAGAGAGAATGGGAAGGACCGACTTTGAAATCAAGTGTCACATGTGATTGTGCATGCACACATGTGGAGTGTGTGGATGCATGTGTGTGACTGCATGTGATTGTGCTTGCACATGTGTGCATGACTGAGAATGTATGCATGTGACTGTGTGTGCATGACGGTGCAAAGGCATATGTGTGCATGGCTGTGCACATGTGTGTGGATGTGCACCTGTGGTACCGTGGTTGTGGAGTGTGATTGAAATAGCAAATGATGCCATTAATAAATGAGGAGGAGCTTTTAAATTAACAACAACCCAAGATTGGAGATTAATTTTTAAAATGTTTCCTAACAAGAAAAATGAAGCAAATAAATCCCGACAATTAGGAAGTAATGAAGACCTTGCCGAGCGAGCTCATAGCCAAAGGCAGATGAGGGAATTGGCCACAGGTCTGCAGCAGATGTAAATCAGTGCTGGGAAAACATGATCTTCGGCTCTTAGGACATTGGAGTGCTGCCTTCTTGAACCTGAGTTGTCCTCGCTGAGATGTCTTGGAGGACGTGTGGAGAAGCACAAGGCAGCGAGGTCTGCAGCCACGTGGCCAGGAGTAACGTGTGCGGGATTCTAACCCCAGGGCCTTCAGCACCCTTTCTGTCCAACCCAGATCCGGCTCCGGCTTCTGCACACGGTGCTCCTTCACTTGCTGTCCATGCACTGCCATGTGCCACCTGATGCTTAGTCCTGGCTTTTCTTCCGTGTGTGTTGATCGATTCTTTGTTATGTTAACTGCCTTGAGGATTGAAATTGTCCTGTGTCACCCTATCGAGGTCCCAAGTTGTGCGGAACTCATCGAATAAGCCCGCTGCAGACAGGCAGGTCTGTGGACACCCTACAGAGGTCCCGAGTTGCGTGGAACACGCTGAATCAGCCTGGGCCCCGGCAACAATCCACTGGAC
>NW_004624800.1:4228432-4240659 GCF_000247695.1 Heterocephalus glaber | reverse complement strand
AAGGGAATTTAATTAATACAAGAAAATGAAAAATGGAAACGTAGTCTTTGTAAATAGGGAGGGATGGAGGGGTTGAAGGGAGGGCAGGGGAAGGGTGAAAAATAAGAACCAAGAGAGATTATGTAAAGGTGCAAATTTCCAGTGATGACTGTCATTATATTGTATACCTAAAATGAACCAATAAAATAAAATTAAAAAACACACAAAAAACCCCCCAAAATAAAAATGGGATTGTTCTCTTATTATTGAATTCCTTAGATGTTTTATATACCAACTCTTTATCAGATACAGTTCTGATTAAGATTAAGTTCACAAATTTAATTCTTTCCACAATTCTGGTTGCAGAATTCATTCCACAATTCTGGTTGCAAGTTGAATTGGGTGAGAACTGAATCAAATTCAATGGTTAGGGGTCTGGGGATGTAGCTCAGTGGCACTATGCTTGCCTGGCAAGTGCAAGGTCCTGAGTTCAGTCCCTGGTACCAGAAAAAAAAAAAAGAAAAAAGAAAAAAAATAGAAAAAGAAAAAGAAATAACCAAGTCCAGTTGTTAGGCTCAATGTTGACCTTTCAGAGAAATTTGATTAGGTTTTCATCCAATTCTATTTGTGACCAGGATTATGGAAAGAATTAAGTTCATGAACAGAGGTACCACCGTATATAGCTTGTGAATATTTTCTTTCATTCTGCAGACTGTCTCTTCACTCTGTGGATCATTTCCTTTGCTGTGCAGAAGCTTTCTAGTTGGGTTGAATCCCATTTGTCTACATTTGCTTTTGTTGCCTGGGCTTTTGGTGTCATAAAAAAATTATCGCCCAGATCAATGTCATGAGACTTTTCCCTTAATGTTTTCTTCTAGTATATTTATAGTTTTTAGTTTTACATTCAAGTCTTGAGTCCATTTTGAAACAACTTTTATATATGGTGTGAGATAAGAGTCTGATTTCATTTTGGATGTGGATATCCAGTTTCCTCAGCACTCTTTATGGAAGAGACAGTCTTTTCCCTATTGTGGGTCCTTGGCACCTTTGTCCAGCACCAGTTGCTGATCATAATGTGTGGATTTATTTATGGGCTTTGTCCCAGTTAGGCTATGTATCTGTTTCTGAGGCCTGAGCATCAGACTTCCGAAAACTGCTGGGGTGATTTAAGGTGCACCAGAGCTGAGACCCCGTGCATCAAGGCATCATTGTGAAGGTCCTGTCTCAGCCAGTTTGGCCTGGGGTGACGGGACCAGGGCCTGGTGGGCCTGGCGTTTGGTGGGGGGCTCTCTGGATCTGCAGAAGGCTGACATTGGTGTCTTCTTGTGCTTTTATGAGGAGACTAATCCCATCCTGCGCTCCACCCACACAGCCCTAAGACCTCCCGAGGGCCTCTCAACTATCTCATGCACTTCAAGACAGGCACTTTGGGGATACACAGCCCATAGCAGGCACATTCTCAGCAGTTCATTACCCTTGGGAACAGAAGCAAAATTGCCCCAAACTGAAAAGGAGACAGGCCTTATTTCCCTCAAATGTTTCTGGTCACTACATGGAAGGGTGATCGTGTAATCCTCAGATGCACCATGGGACTTGGATTCTTATTCTCCACTTACAGCCGAGGAAGTGAAGAGGCAAATTGCTAGAGCACAGGATTTAAACATGCTGAATCCACACACGCCCCAGGCCACAGTGTGTCCCTCGCAACTCACCACGTCCAGCCGGACGGAGACGGGCCAGCGCTCGTGACTGAGGGGCTTGCTATGCAAAGACGCCTGTGATGGGCTGAGCTGTGTCCTCCAGGAATCTGTGTGTTGAGTCCTCACCCCCAAAACCTCAGATGGACAATGCTTGGAGAGGGTCTTTAAGAAGGTGAGTTAGAAAGGGACCAGGTAGGTGGACCCTGCTCCAGCGGACTGGGGTCCTCTTAGGCGGAGAGATTGGACTTCCGGCCTCCAGAGCTGCAGGGAAAGACGCTTCTCTTGCTTGTGACAGCCAGGCGGTTGCACTTCATTCCCCCAGCCCTAGCACAGGAAGACAGCGTGCACACCTAGACTTTCCCAAAACGCAGACATTGTCAAACCCAAAGGTCTGCATAAGGACTTCCGCCATGGCAAGATCGCGGCTAAGTTTCAGATTTCGGTGCCCTGGGTCTAAAACAGTGTGTGGGTTTCCTCTCCGAATTTATCAGGCTGGAGGATTCTTCCTACTGACCTAGGCAGCTTGGAAAGGAGGGCTGGGATTTGCTTCAATTTAGAAACAGTATCTTCCCCAGGATGTTATCTTGTACAAGGGACGGCCGGGGCTGGTGCGTGGGGACCGCGGTGCAGGGAAGTGGGTGCCCTGAGGGGCTCCCCAGGTTTTAGGGATGAGCCCTGGCAGCAACCCGCCCCGCCCCGTCTGAGCCTGGAGCCACTGTCCGGGCCAGCCTATCCCAGAGGCCGAAGGCAGAGGGCTCGCATCACTGCGGAGCGCGCTGTGACTCCCGAGGGCAGGGCCGAGCCGGTAGCCCATCCCAGAGCTCACTTTGGAGCGGAGATCTGCAGAAAGCCGGAAAAGAGGACATGCCTTAACCCTCTCAGCTTACTGTAAAGTCTCCTGGGGCGGAGCAGCGATGAGCAAATGGGATGTGGGCGAAGAGGCTATTTTGTGGTTTTCCCTTCAAAGTGAAGGTGCCCCTAAAACCCTCCTAGCTCTTTGCGAACCAGGACCCGGCACAGGGCACCATCGCTGGGCCACATGCCTGGCATTGGAAACAGGGCGGAGAACTGGGTCTCAAAGGCCCAGAGCCCCCGTGGGTGGGCCAGCTCCTCACCCACCAGGTGCCCTCCCTCAGTGCCCAGCAGCCCCTGCTCACACACAGGCTTAGCACACCCCCAGGGTCCAGCTTCAGGGGACCGCAGAGCCAACCCAGGGTGAGGGGAGGAAGTGGCTCTCGTGCCACCTGTGGGTGCCAGGCCGAAGTGTCAGCCGCCCTGCGGTGGCTGAACCGTGGGCTCCAGATGCAGTAATGGGCCTGAGGGCTGGGGTTCTACAGCTCTTCCGAAACGAGCTCTCTCCTCCACTGAAACTTCACTTGTTCACTGGTGGTAAGAAAGAGCTAGACCCGCAGTCTAGATGTTTTATAAGGTAAAGGGAGAATTTATTCCATTTTTATAAGGGCAGCTTTTCTCCCAAGAGATTGTTAGGTCAAAGTTACCGAGTTAATTATAACAAGGTTGGCAAGTAAATTCAATTTTCTAGGGCAAATATTGGTCATAACTCTGAGAGAACAGGTGTGACCTTCATGACAAACATCCTACACATTCTGTTTCCTGTAACAAACATTTAAGGGGATCTTTCGCTAATGCAGATTTAAGGTTATGGGCAGGGAATGAGGACAAACTGGAGCTGGAGGCTGCATGTCTCAAAGTATGCAGTCATATGTAGCAAACCAAGGCAATTTGAATTTGCTTAAAGGGAACTGCTCCTTGGCAGAGAGTACATTTTGTTCTTCTATAGCACCTGTTGCTGTAGCATGAATGAGCTCTGTTCAAGGGGCTGATAGAGTTTCAGTACAAGGCCCAAGTCCCATTTTCATAGCTGCTTTTCCCTAGCACACAAGCCATGAGTAAAAGAAGAGCAAATAAAATGCAAAGTAAGCAGAAGAAGAGGGGATGCTAAAGATTAGGGCAGAAATCTGTGAGGTTGATGGCCAAAATCAGTGAGATGGAAGGCTTGCTCTTGGAGAGACTCGGGACTGATCAGTCTTCTGGGAGACTGACTGGCGAGTAGAGATTCAGCCCAAATCCCCACCAGCAGGAGTAAGAAGAGAATATCCAACAGGCTCAGCAGTTGTTAAAAGGACAATAGGAGACTTATGAACAATTATGCCAAAGATGCCAGCATTGTGATAAAATGGACAAACTCTTTCCAGGAAACTTTCCCTGGAAGGAATAGAAGTACTGGATATCTGTGCATCTACTAAAACATTGGATTTGTATTTAAAAACCTGCACATAAAGACAATATAGCTTCACCTGCCAAAATGTAAGGGAGACGTGGCACCAGTGTCACACAAACTCTTTCAGGAGACAAGGAGGGGAATGCTTGCGATTGTCCTCTAAGGTGGGCAGTGCACAGGCCCTGCCCTGGGAAAAGACACTGTAGGATGTAAAGCCACTGAGCAGGGTCACTGATGCGTTGTAGGGACTCAAATCTGACCATATGCGAAGATGCCGAGCAGCAGGACCGCTCAGGACTGCTCTCAGGGTGCCGACTTGGTGGGGTTAAGGAAGCGTGAGGTGCCAACACTTGACTTCCAGGTGTGTTGGGAGGGTGCTTGGAGGAGATGAGCCTGGATCAGTCACCCAAGGAAAGATTGTTGATGAGAGGAGGCACCCCCAGTCCCACCAGGGCAGGGACAGAGCAGGAAGTTAGAAGATGGGAATAGTCGCTTTGCTTTGGAGCTGAGACGTCCACACTCTCCTGGCTTCAGACACCAATGCTACCTCCTCCTAGGCCTGTGGACTCAAAATCGGAGCACCAACTCCCCTGGGTCTGCAGCCTGTGGATGGCAGAGGGTGGTGTGTCTCAGTCTCCGGGGTCATTTGAATGAATTCCCATAATAAATATCCTGTCTGTCTATTGTCTATACTTATCCATCTCTATTAATCATCGATATCTATATTCATCTATATCTATACATCATATCGATCTATCATCTGTATCTATCATCAGTATCGATCTATTCATCCAACTATACCTATCATCAACCTACCTACTCTCTATCTATTTATATGTCTCCTATCTATCTATCTATTATCTATCTACTATCTATCATCCACCTATCATCTATCTGTCCATCCATTCATCTTTTTTTTGGTACTGGGGATTGAACTCAGAATTTCATGCTTGCCAGGCAGGCCCTGTGCCACTGAGCTACATCCCTGACCCTCCATTCATCTTTATATCTAGCTATCATCTACCTGCATATCTCCTTCTCTCTCTCTCTCTCTCTCTCTCTCTCTCTCTCTCTCCCCATCTCTGTCTATCTATGAATGATTTATCATCTATTTGTTGTTTCTCTGGAGAACCTTGTCTAATGCAGCAATCATAAAATTGATTAAATGTTTTAAAAATCAGTGTAATTCAGCACATTTACAAATTAAAATAGGAAAACCCATATCATCGTGTCAACAGAGGCAGAAAGGACATTTGGCAAAATCCAGCCCCTGTTTCTGATGAGAAGTCTTTGACTGCACAGCTGTGTCTGCCCTGGCAGGTCTGGCCACAGCGCTGCCCTGGCCTTTCCTCCTGGGGCGGTGAACACTTTGCTGACGTTGCCTCCAGTCTGCCTTCCCTGGGCCCCTCCCACACCTTTCCTTGTGGACCCTTCAGGAGCTTCATTCACCCCGCTGTGCTGTCCATGCGTTCTGGGGTCCATCTTGAGGCAATTCGTGATTGCACCAGAACCATGCTGTGTCTTTGGAATGTGCCTTGAGAGTCCACATTTTATAAACAACAGCATCACACACATTTCCAAATCATACACACAGTCAATACTTGCTATTTGGTATTTGATCAGGGCTTGGCTAATGTGCAGATTTGTAGACCTCTTATAATTATTTCAAATTCTCAGTAAGAATACAAAACCGTCAGTTCGGGAGCTCATGTTACAGGTCATTGAAATTAGGGGAGCATCGATTCTTGGAGTTTCCATTTTCTTGGAAATTCCTTGGGCATTAAGTTGTGGTCCCTAACATGGCTGGTTAACAGTCACCCTTTCCAAATGATATTCTCCAGTCCCCACGCTGTAACTGCAGAGTTTCACCAAGATTACCTCTGATGATCAACATGCTTGGGATCGATGATGGAAGAGTCCTCTCTCTCCAGGGACCCAGAATTTCACTTCATAAAAGGCTGACTTTAGAAATACAGCTCAGCAGTGGCAACAGTCACTTTATTTACAGAGAAGCCAGTGTACATCACGCACTCCCGAGGTGCATGGTCTCCAACTTTTTCCTTTCCTGGGTCCTTGGAAGATGCTCCCAGTGCCACAGAGCAATGGATTCTGGCCAAGAGCTGGGAGCAGAAGTGATGTGTCGCTCAGGAGGAGGGGACAAAGCTGCTGTGTGGCTCTCCATGTTTCCCTCCCTTGCTGCCATGGTCCTGGAAGTCACATTCATGCAGTTTGCACATTTACACATTCACCGCAGTTTGAGCCTGGGCAGCATTCGGGACACTGCCTGGGCAGTCTTCTGATATGCAGTGGACTGCGAGTGAGTGGAAGATGGACCTCATGTGACCACCCAGAGTGGGTTCTCATCACAGCAAAACTCCACTGACCTGATTTGCAATTGCTATTACTCAACTATTATAATTAGAAAATATATGAAACATGGAAAATGCAGGGTTTTCCTGTGTGATAAATACAAGGTTAAGGGAAAAAGATAAGGCTATACAGCTGCCTAAAATTGATTTAGCTTCCACCCCTGCTCACCAGAGTCTCCTCTTGGCTCAGGGGCCACGCAGCTTCCACAGTGCTCTGTCCTCATTTCTCCTGCAAGGTTAATGTTTGCATCTTTGCTTGGGGACAGGTAGGATCAGGGGTGGGTTGGGGAGGGTGACTATAAGGCCAGAGAGTAAAGCCCAGGGAAGGAAAGCAGCGTGTTGGAGACTTGTCTCCTGGACTTCACTGCTTTGTTTGACCTTGACCTAAGTCCTTTCCATGAGGAGGATACTCATAGTTCTTTTTGCAAACTGTGACTATTGTTGAAACAGGAAACGCTGGAGATCAGGTGGGAGCCTCAGAGCCCATAGCAGTCATGTACTTTGAGGGGATACAAAGAGGTGCCACCCAGATCCCCCTTTCCAGGGCACTGTGGTGCCACGATGTACCAGTGAGGGGCAGGGGCTATGAGGATTTATCTTGGCGACAGAGTCACTTTAGCTCAAAGACTGACTCCCCTTCGGGGCAGCCACTTCTGATGGCTCATTGCAACTGGGGGAAGGCCTTGAGGCATCACCCAGGCTCCTGTGGGGCTGGATGTGGCTTTGTGGAGCCTGCATCAATGTTTGACTTCTTCTCTTTCCGCCCCAGCCAAGGTTTCTGCCTAGTACGTGCCTCACTCAGAGGAAGCATTGCACTTGGGACAGGGCAATAGTGGACTCTGGGGATTAGCACTTTTTATGTCCAAGGGCTTTGGGAAGAGCCCGGAATGTCAGATGGATGAAAAGGGGCCACCAAGGAATGCAGACGTTAAAGCCACTTGACACAGAACCCCTGGAAAGTGCTGAGCTGGCACATTTGCTTAGGGCTCCTCTCGCGGCGATTATTCACATCAGGCCGTATATTTTCCTGGTGGTACTTCCTCCGACAAGATGAAGTGCAATCCTGACATGCAGAATTTTCCAATAAAGATTTCATTGTCTCGTTCCCCTGTGAAGAGTGATAAGTGAACTTGATATTTCTCTGTTCAACCGTCATCAATAAAAAATTTCTCTGGTTGGCTTACTCTTGTTGGTTCTTAATGAAGTGGCATTTTATGAGGTGCCATCCAGTCTTGAACTTCAGAAAGAGCCAGGGATATACGGCATGGTAAAGTGGATGCATTAAACAGAGAAATGTATATTAATAGCTGTGTGAATACATAACACAGGCAAGTAAATACTCAGCTATGGGGGATTGAACACCCCAATTCCAGGGGAGGATATATCACATATTAAAGCATAATTACTGAATGGAAGGAGCAATAGATCACCTGCTAAACCAGGTTCAGACTCCAACACATCACTTGCTGGACCAGATCGGTCTCCATGGGGTCTAAGGATCACCCTGTACCCTGACATAGGACAACTGATTAAGGTCCACAACACTAACATACTAAATCAGGGACCATCCCTTGGCTGAATTATCTTGTCACCCTGTGAAAAATACCTTTTTGATGGGGCACACTGGCTGGAGAGGAAATCGACTGTGTTCCAGGCCCTGCTCTATTCTCTGGGGCCAAGGGAGGCCAGGTGTGGGGTGGGGTGGGGAGAGGTGGCTCCCATCCTCCAGTCAGTCAGCAATGGTGGCTGCACTGGAGCTACAGACAGGTCTCCTGGGACAGGGAGGACACAGCCTGGGAGCTTGGGGCTGGAGGCTGCGCAGAGGGGAGCAGTTCTTACTATGCATTTTGCATATAAAATCTGTTGTGCTACCTCTGACTTTTGGTGTGGGGTGTGCAGAGGGTGGGTGGAAAAATGCTTTCCATGTGAGTTCTAGGAAGCTCTTCTGAGATCTTCCTTCTTGCAGAACACCTCTGTCCCCACTTGCGCAAGTTTAGCTTGTAGTGGCATGTGTGCCTTTATGGCGCATGTGTGCCTTTATGGCGCATGTGTGTGCAGGCTGACAGCGGTGGCAGTATGTAGATTTAAGCTGGCATGAGTGTGTACTCTAGGTGAAATTCACTTCAGGCTGTAGATCTGTGCAGACAGCTGGAGCTGAGGCACATGGAGACGAACGCCAGAAGGTGTGTTCCAAAGTGAGTGTGGTGTGGAGACCGACTCTCCCACTCCTCAGGCCAGTGGAGGGGTCGCCACACCGTGAGCATGCCAGAGCCTTCAGGATGCACCACTCGGTGCCATTCATCACAGGCGACAGTTGTGCTCCACAAGCCCTGGGAGACAAGCACCTGGCTTTTGCACCATGGAGCTTGAGGCTACATTGAATCCCAGGCTCTGCCAGGTAGCAGTGAGGTGTCAGAAGGGACTTGACCAATGAAAGGCGGTCACTAAGGAACACAAACCTCAAAGTTAATTTCATGAGAGGTTTTTTGTACATCATGTGCCTTTACCTTTAGGTAGAGACAGGGGAGGGGACCTGTGTTTCTGGTCCTTTCTGTGTCCCTCCCATCGTAAGACTTGAGTCCACGTGGGATTTCCCTTCAAGATGATGAAAGGGGTGATGGAAAGAAGAAAGGAGGGAAGGGAGGGAGGGGTCCACCAGGCCTGTAAGTGTCTGGTTGTGCAGGTGCCCTATGCTTGCTACCCCATGTCAACTCTTGGGGTGTCTGGCACAGTCCCCTGTTCCACAAGGGTGGGCAGTGAGGGCCAGAGCAGAAGCTACTGCTCAAGGTCGCACAGCCAGAGAAGGGCGGAGTCTTTGTGGCCCCAGTGCAGGGGGCCAGCCCTTTCTTACCACCTCGGGCAGGCGGTGGATGGTGCCACTGCCCCTCCCTGGGCGCCCTCCTCTCTGGTGACCTGCAGGACTAGACACTGTCTCTGCAGTACGCATGGCAGGGGCCTGTGGCACTGACTTCCTTGGAGGCTGGGGTCCCCTGCAGGGGGGATTCCTGAATCCAGGGGACCCATTTCCTGCGTCTCCCTCCCACTTCCTTTGAAGGTCAGAAAGGAGCCTTTGCACAGGGCCCCTTTGGGGATATTTTTCCAAGGCCCAGTCCTGGATCTTCCCCTATCCTCATCAGATTGTCCTTTTACCTTAAGGTACAGAGCACATTCCGGGAAGGTCCATATATTTTTTCCCAATTGATTTCTTGTCAAGTCTAACAAGATCAATCAAATCATATGGCCAATAAAACTGATTTAGTAATCGTAAAGTTCGGTGACATCTCATAGGTGTGGAGGATGGATGACAAAGAGGAGGCACTGCATTGTCTCTTCAGCCTCCGGACGGGAGGACATGGTGACAGTGTGGCCCCTGCTAGGCTCTTTTCCCACCTGGTGGAGACCCAGGGTGATCACCCTTGGGTGCTGCTAGGAAGTGGAGCCTGCTGGAAGAGCAGCAGGGCAGCTCTGTCTGCACTTACAGCAGCAGGAGGAAGACGGCATTTAGCACAGATGGAGCCTCTGGACACACCAGGACAGAGCACAGTGGGACAATCAGTACTTCCCACTCTGATCTCCGACTGGCATCCTTTGTTCTTCCCCATCTGTGGCCTAATATGGCCCATCTGGGCCACACAGCTGTGATTGAGCCAGAACTCCTGGCCCACTGGGCCATCGCTGCTTGGTCTAGGGTGGGCACTGGATCCAAGCTGGGCCCCAGGGACTCTTTCTTGGGAATCTGAAAGGGGGCACTCGAAGGCTGAGCCCAGGGCACAGGGGCAGAGAAGGAGGCTGCAGTGCGTAGTGGCCTCGGGGGTGGAAAGCAGTCAGGCTGGGGGTCCCCAGACCTTTCTGCTGAGGTCCTATCTAGAGGTGTCCTCGTTCCCATTTTCTCAGCTTTTTTGTTAATGGTGGGGATCCCTGGCATCTAAGGCCGAGAGTAAATCCCTCCTTTCTGGAGATAGCCTTGGGGGTGTATATTCCAGACAACCAAATACAACCTGATGAAAGCAGATTTCTTTGGGGAATGTGTGTCCCAGCTCATAAAGATCTTGGAATTGGGAAGTTTTATAGAAACTTTACAGGCCACTCGGCTGAGGATTACTGGTTGACTGCAGGTGTATTTCTTATGGGCTGCAGTTGTGTAATTTTGAATATTTCAGACATTCCTGTGGCCTCTTCAAGTGACTCCAGTCCACTCCCGAGGATGTCCAGCCCAGCCCTCCAAACTCACAGAAGTGAGATGACTTCCCAAGGCCACATGGCCAGGCGCTGCCATGGCTGGGGCCAGAATGAGTCTTCCGACTTCCAAGGAAGGCATTCATGGAATGGGAGCCCTGGGAAGGAGTCTCTGCTGAACACACTGAAGCCAGATATATGTTCATTTAGTGTTTGAAAAGTGCATTGGTCGGTACTGGAAATACAGGGTGCAAAAGACAGACCGTGCTCTGGGGGACCTCATGGTCCAGTGGGGAGAGGCATCACACTATACTAGATATTATTCTGTTCTGTTCTGTTCATGGGTGTTACAAAGAAAAATGAAGAAAAGGGGCTGGGGATTTAGCTCAGTGGTTTCACCACCTGCTGTGCAAGCACAAGGACCCGAGTTCGATCCCCGGTACCAAAAAAAAAAAAAAAAAAAAAAAAAAAAAAAATGAAGAAAAGTGTGTGTGACAGCTCCTCTGTCCTGGGATCTCAGCTGTGGGTGGGCATGTGGGTGGAAGGTGTAGTTGTCTTCCACAGGGGCCACAGGGGCCACAGGGTCACAGACCTAATGAGGAGCCAGCTCTGGGGTTGGAGGAGCAGCTGGATGGGCGGGGTGGCCAGAGTAGGGTGAAGCAGTGGCAGGTGGGCCAGAAGAGGCCACAGAGTACAGGGCACTGGGTCAAGGCCAGAGTGGAAGTTCTGTTTTCAAGAGGCTGGAGAAGCTGCTGGAGGCTGCCAGACAGGAGTGCGGCTTGCCTCCCATCACTCCGGTGACAGAGAAGCCCCCGGGCTGGTGTGGAGGCAGAGACAGACCTGAGACTCGGGGCTGGAGTGGCCCCTACAGGTGTGGCAGGAGATGGCAGGTGACAGAGTGGGTGTGAGTGGTGTGTCCTGCGTCACTGCTTCCTGGAGCCTCACAGCACACAGCATCTTACAGCTTCCAGAAGCCTCAGTAAGACTACAGCAATAGCTGAAACCCTGCTGTGCTTGCTTGAGCCTAGTGCTGCCTAATGGAGGAAGACTTCTCTTGCATGACTTTTGCCGGATGAATTCCCAGGAACCAGAGTTTGGAGAACTCTGCTCATCACTTTGTCCCAGGCCATTTTAAATCCCCAGGCCCCTGGGGAAAGTGGTGGCTGAAAGATGTAGGAGGCACTTTGACCAAGCACCATCCCTTCTCCCAGTGGATGTGGCCAAGGGCTGTTCATGAACACACAGCAAAGTGCACTACCCTCGTGGGATGTGCCCGGTACCATCCCCTCTCTGCCTTCTATCGGGGAGATGGGTTCAAAGAGCCTGTGGATGGCTATTCCCAAGGCATCTGCTCTGCTTTACTGAGGATGGAAGACGTGGTCTGTGAGCAGCTCCACTCCCTGTGGGTCTTCGGGCCCAGGCTGTTCCCTCTCATCCCCTTTACCTCCCTTTTCTATGCCAGAGGCTCCAGGTGAATAAAAGAACAGCAATATACAGAAAAGTCTCCCTAGGCCGAGGCCTATCTGCTTCCCTCTCTCAAATAGCCGACTTGTGCCCTGCTCACCTTCTGGAGGACCTGGGCTGATCCCCAGCGGTATGGCTGTTTTCCGGCTTCTGCAGAGATTATGGAATTAGAGGCTGCACTGCGAAATCTCAGAGATTCTGGGTTATTTTATTTATTTATATATTAATTGGTACATTTTAGGTATACAATACATTTACATTTATCATTGGGTGCTTGTACCTGTACATGATGTATCT
>NW_004624800.1:4178455-4198091 GCF_000247695.1 Heterocephalus glaber | reverse complement strand
CCTCTGCGTCTTTGTATTGTGGAATCAGGTGGCTGCCTGTCTGCAGCGGGGTGATTCGGTGTCTTCCGCGTGACTCAGGACCTCGGTAGGGTGTGCACAGACCTGCCTGTCTGCAGCGGGCTGATTCGGCGTCTTCTGTGTGACTCAGGACCTCGGTAGGGTGTGCACAGACCTGCCTGTCTGCAGCGGGCTGATTTGACGTGTGTTCCGTTTGACTGGGGACCTCGGTAGGGTGTGGGCAGACCTGCCTGTTTGCAGCGAGGTGATTCAGTGTCTTCTGCATGACTCAGGACCTCGGTAGGGCATGCACAGACCTGCCTGTCTGCAGTGGGCTGATTCGGCGTGTGTTCTGCGCGACTGGGGACCTCGGTAGGGTGTCCTCTCTCCCATCTTGCAACAGTTTTGAAAAAAAAGTCTTCCTTGCCTGTTTATCAGGTGCTTTGATGGGGCAGGGGAGAAGACAGCAGATCATGTCATCTCATTTTGGGGATGTGTCGAGATGGTGGTTGTAGTAGGCACTTTTCCCTCACTGGGACAAAATATCCAACACTCTGACTTCAAGGAGGAGAGGTTTATTTTGGATCACAGATTCAGAGGATTTCAGGTCACACTTGGCTGGCTCCAACTCAGAAATGGCATGGCTGAGGGGCCTGGCGGAGGACAGCTGCTCATCTCATGGCAGCCAGGAGGCAGAGAGAGACGAGGGAGGAGCCAGGGATGCCCTTCCAGGCTCTGCCCACCTCCAACCAGGCCCCGCCTCCTAACAGCACTTCATCTACTGAAATCATCAAACGATGAACCCACTGATGAGAACAGCACCCCCATGATCTACACATAAGACTCTTGGGAGACATTTTAGATCTAACCCATAACAGAGGGTGAGTCTCTATGCCCCCAACATTTTTGTCACTCATTTTGTATGGATGAAGCAGTTAATATGGGAAGACACTTCCTAGCCAGCCACAGGAACAGAAGTGTTCATATTAATATTTCATCCCAACAGGACCAGGGCCGTTTGTTGGCACCATGTTGTAGCTGGGACCAGGACCCATTCGGATCTTGCAGCTACATCCCCATCCCCTGGGAGGCTGTGCAGGCTTCTTCCAGACATTTCATCATCCTGGTATCTCATGTTATTGGATTCTCTAGACTCTGTTGATCACGAGGTACTGAGTTTCACCTTTACTGATGTATTTTTTTAATGTGTGGGTGAGGAAGCTTTTGGAGCTAAGGCTGGGGCCCAGGCTGCCCAGCCAATTGCATGGCAATGCCAAGGGAAAAATCTCACTTAATAACAAGAAGCATCACAGGATTTTGGCTTTGATGTGAAACTGAAGTCAAAGATTCAACTCAGCAGAGGCACTTAAGTGGCTCTCCAACAAAATCATTACATTTTTTTCTAGGTTTCAATGGTTTTGTGGTGTCATATATACGTGACCTATTTAAATAAATCTCCCCCCCTCTGTGTATAACGGCCTCTTAGCATCCTATTAAGCACACTCCCTTTTCATGTCAAAAAAATTTTCCACTGGGGCTTGAAATTAGCCTAGGATTTTTTCCTTTGTTCTTCTGGTTTATCAGCGTTACAAGTTGAAGTAGACTCTCTAGCTGAATGGAGTTTATAGGAAATGTGGAGACAGGAAGTTCAGACAGGGCTGCCTTCACCCCAAGAATTCGCTACTTCTTCATTTCTTTGGGGCAAGAATGATTATGTTTTACAGACTTTTGTAGCAGATTATAATGTTCTGGAAAAATTGTCTTTTTAAAGCAAAGCTTTCCTCTATGTCTACAGTTTCCTGACAGTTCTGCCTCCAAGGTACTGGAGGGGTGCCCTGTTATTTTGGGAAACATCTCACTTTCTGAGCTTTGTTTTGTGGTTTGGACTTGGAAGGCAAAATGGTGGAAGGCATGAGGGAATGTGAAAAACATTATAGGAAGCAATAAAACTGGGTTTGCAGGATTTTTATTAATTCTTAATAAGATCTTATCTGATTCTTACCCATTGAATAAAAAAGAGTTGCTTGTTTGAAGTGGGGTCTATTTAGTTAAGTAGCCGTAATTCCTGAAATAGGGTCCTGTGCAATGATGTTTGGTATACATAGCATCTAAAACACAAAACAAATTAGTTGCCAACATGTAAATTTCAGGGGGTACCATATAAAATTTGGGGTTTCTGGCTTCCTCTGGAATTCTATAGGCTCCATCCTCAAACAGTCACCACCAGGGAGTCAGTGGGCTGAGACTGGCCAGGTCGGGACATGTGGTGTCTCTCCATGGCAGGTCTGTCCGAGCTCTCTCAGGTGCTCAGGGCTGGATCACCCATTCATTTCCAGGCAGGACAGCTCTGCAAGAACACAGGGAGGCAACTTCCAGCTGGACAGGGCTGGAGCTGGGCTGTGGTTTGGGTGACATCAGTGGTTAGAAGCCACACAAGCAATGATGAAAAGAAGGAGCCCCAGGCAAGGAGGCCGTGACACAGTTTCCTGCTAATGCTGCCACTTACTGCTTGGTTACATCATTTAATTATCCTGCAACAGGTTCCACATATCTAAATGAGTTCTGTTCTGGTGTCTGTCTGGGGGAGCTGAATTTAAAGATAATAATAATAATAGCTGACATTTATGGAACATGGACCATGGTCAGGCTGTCTCTTGTGAGTGTTGACTGCCTACTCCACCCAACCCTCTTAGGAGAGTCAGGAGTATGTTTGTGAGTCAGCTTTTCAAGGCTGTGACCAACTACCTGAGAGAATAACAGCTTACAGGAGGAATCACTTAAGCTTGATGTGGTGATGCATGCCTGTAGTCCCAGCACTCTGGGAGACTGGAGCAGGAGGACTGCAAGTTTGATCCCAGTCTGGGTAACTTAGTGACTTAAAATCTTGTCACAAAACAAAACAAAACAAGGGCTGGGGACATGGCTTAGTACAAAGGCCCTGAGGTCAATCCCCAATTACCACCCCATCCCCCAATTCACACACATGCACAGAAGGGAGCCAAGATTCTAATAAATATGGGTCATCAGCATGTTGTTCATTTCTTTCTGAAGTATCTTGATGTGGACAATGCTTCCCCAGAATTCTCCTGAACACAACTAGCAAACCTATTTCCCATGAATCTCTAAGTATGGAATTTCTATTCATTTTTCTGGTTAAGGATGGGGCAGCATTTCTCATGGTTGAATGTGTTCCCTGAAGCAAAGCATTTGAAGCTGCAAAAGTTACTTAGGCTTAAGTAGTCCACACAGGACACATTTCTCTTTGTAGAAGGTTTAACTCTAGATCCTCGGGTCTCTAAGCACAGAGAAAGATCCTCTCAGCTTCAACTGTGGACAGGGCGGGTTTGGAGAGTGCTGACCACTCTCCTGGTGTGTTTGATCCTTTTGAGGAACGCTGTCTTCTTTCTCCTATGTGGGGCTGCTGTGCCCAATTTCACACTATATGTGGTCCCATGACCCTCAGTCCACAGGTGTCTTTTAGGAAGATTCTGCTTAGAGCTTTCTTATCAAGGCTAATCATTTCATAAAATGCTGGAAAGAACCTTGGATCATGCTTTGTGAAAGTGTGTATAGGTGAGCTTCACAGGGAACTTGCTGGAGACCCTTAATCCTGATATGTCAACTTCACTGGATTAAGAAACATTTCAAAGATTATTAGAGCAGCTTATGGGTATGTCTGTATGGCCCATGGAGGTGTGGCCATGGGTACTATATCTGATCTCCAGCCCCTTCCTCTCTGGCACTGTTTCCCTGCTCTGCTTCCTGGCCACCATGAACCGAGGAGCTTTGCTCTGCCACACCCTTCCACCATGACATTCCAGCCTTGGAGCTAGCTGACCATGGACTAAGTCCCTTGAAATCATGAGCCAAATAAAATCTGTTCTCCTTTAAATTGTAGGTGGTCAGGTATTGTGTTTCAGTGACAAGAAAGTTGATTAATATATTACCTCTTAAAATTCATGCAGGAAATGAGGTGACACTGGTCGCAGGGCTCAGTTATAGATAGACAGGTTCTGGGGATCTAATGTCCAGCATGATGACTAAGAAGATAGAGCTTAAATATGAGGTGATGGGTATGGTGATTAGCTTGAGTGTGACAGTCATTTCACAGTGTATATCAAAACATCACCATGTACACGGCAAATATATACCATTTTTATTTTTCACCCACACAACTCAATAAAGCTGGAAAATAAAGAAATATAATTCTTGCAAATTAATAGACAGAGGCAGGGATGTCTCAGGAGTTGTCAGGTCAAAGAAGCAAATGTTTGAATCTGACAGCAAGCATAAGGGCGACCTTGACTAATGAATTTGCTAAGTTGCTCCTCTGGAATGGGCTCCAGTTTGAGTCAGATGCAGAGGAGCTGACTTTCTCTGATGCTCTGATGAGCCAGACACTGGATTCTAGAACGTAAACAGAAAAAGACTGCAACCCTGCCACTTGGAACCATCCCCATCAATCTTCCTTTCCTTCTTCTCTTCCCAACTTCTCTCCTTATCCCACCCAAATGGACTCTTCCTATATTCTAAGCTCTCATTCATCCATTCTTTGATTCAATAGCATGGAGGTGATTTGGTGGAGTTTGCCCAAGGGCTGTCCTCCATCCCCTGGAATACTATGTGGGCTACACCAACCAAGTGGGCATGGCCTATGTGTTCTTGAAACTTCAGGTTAATTTGATGACACAGCTTCTTTGCTGGAGAACTGCACAGAGGCTTTACCTTGTGGATGGGTGTTATCATTCCCTAAGAGGAGGACATGGAGCATCATTATCCAAATGCATGGAGTTTCCCCAAACCACAAGGCAGGGGAACACCTTAGGGGCACTAGGCCCCCAGTTGGGCAGAAGACAGCTGTGTGATGACACCCTTGTTTATCAGCTGTTTTTGGCTTGTTTCTATTTTACTATCTAACACTATATGTGTAATAAAGAAGTAGACCTGTTCACTGTCTCAATTCATTCCCAGAATCTATAGTCAATTCTGCTTATAATGTGACATGAACTTTTCTAAAAATTTACAATTTTATGCAAAGCTATGCAATAAAAACCACAGTGCTTATGTGAAAAATAGGTTAGAGAAATAACACTCAAAAATGTCAATGATATATATTAGAAAATATCAGCACCCAGTAAAAATAGTAGCTCTGTTGTACACATGCTAATGATTAAGAAAGACATAAGTCACACAATTACTATGGCACTTGACCTTGAAAAGGTTTTGAATTCTGCTTGTGGGTGTGTGCCTGTCAGAAAGGTCTCAGCTATGCACAATCATGGGTAGTGGAGGGGGCATTATCTGCTGTGACAGCAGGTAAAGGTGGGTGGCACTTCAGCACATGAGGTGGACAAAAATCACAACATAAGCACACAAAAAATTCTCATTACGCTCAAAATGTTCCCTAATACATCAAACATATTGGAGCAATGATGTGTTCTTAAGATAAGCATTATATAGCAGAGATGACTGGAGCGTTAATATTTCAGAATATTTCCTAATAGATGGTCTTCCATACACGTAACAAATTGACCAACCCACACACAAACACAGCATTCTTCTTCTTTTCCTTAAATAGGATTATCCATACTTCCCGTGTGTCATTTTATTCTGTTATTATTCAGTATAGCTTCTTCCTCTGCCAGTACATGGAGTTCTATCTTAATCTTTTCTGTATGGTTTAGCTTTCCAGCATGCAGATGTTTATCATAACTCATTTCGTTTTTTTCCCTTTTGATAGCCTCCTAAGTTTGTACCCTAGTTTTACTATTATAAGTTGCAATGAAGACTATTTCTCTAGTGATAATTTTTCATGAAGACTGGCCCAGCTTTTGCTTAGGATATAGAAAGTGGGAAAGAACAACTCCCACAACAACAAAGAAGTACTTTGTTATTGGAATTACTTTCCAACAACAAAGAGGTTGATTGATGTTAATCTTCAATGTTCCTTGAATTCATTAAAAAGGTGAGGCCACAGGGCAACCTACTAGCCCGAGGGCTCAGGAAAGATAGGAATATCTAAAAAGTATTGTGAGCAATGGCTTGCCTTGGAACACCAACCAGACACCAAAGGAGAGAGTCAGAAGGAACTGACTTAAACTGGGAAATCTAACATCATGGGAGCTGCAGGGACTTGCGTCCTCTTGTGGATTCTGCTCCACTACCCCATAGTGGCACCCAAAACAAGATAGAGAGAATCCTAAGAAAACCAGGAGAGCAGAAGCTGTGCAGGGCCCTGGAGCCCCAGATCCTCCTAGCCAGTTTCCTCTGAGGGTCAGAAGCATTAAGCCTCAGAAGGAAAAGCAGTGAACCCTATGGAGCTGAAGACTTCGCTCCCTTCCATCCTTTCACATTTAAGCAGCACTCTAAGGTCATCCTGCCTTCTACTGTACTAAGAGAGATAGAAAATAAAATACCAAAATAACAAAAGCTCAGGAGATTGCCTAGTGTGGGGTTGGATCTCCTAGCGTGATCTTTGATCATCTTCACCCTACGCCAACCTCGTTACAGGTTGATAAATATGTACTACATGTCATATGCTAATTAAGATCAGAGTGAATTCTGGGATGATCATGCGTGTTGAGAGCCAGTGAGATCACACAGTGCCCTGTCAATCATTCCTGTCAATCACACCTAGAGATTCAGGGGGAGGGACCTAAGCTGGGAGGTACCTGGCCTTTAAATTTTGAGAGAATAATTTTACCCATGTGCTGCTGCTGCTGCCACCATATGCTGTGCCTTTTCTTGGCACATGCTACGTGCCTGGCATCTTTCTAGATCTGTGCTATATCTTTTGTTGGTGTGGATTTGCCCTGAGCACAACTTCCTGTGATCTTCAATAAATGGAGGTGCTCACTACTTACAAGTGGGTGCATACCTGGCAATTCTTTTTTTGTCGTACACAAAAGCCTGGATTATATCACCCCATTCCACAGCAACACTATCACCCCAATGATGAACTTTGGTGAGGACCCTTTATATCTGGAGAAGAGTAGAGCAAGAGCCCTTTTCCGCCAGTAGAGGGGCTGGAAACCACCCTGGGCTCAGAGTGTTGGAGACTTTCACAACTGGGAGCAGGACAGGGCCACCAGATGAGTTCATAGTTTAATGTGCTGTTAGGAGGTGGGGCCGGTTGGAGGAAGCAGGTCACTACTGGGGGTGTCTGTTAGAGGGCCTATCTCCCTCCCTGGCTCTTCCCTTCTTTCTCTTCTTCCTGTCTGCCATGAAGTGAGCAGCTTTCCTTTGCCAAGTCTTTCCACCATGATGTTTTTGCTTTGGAGCCAGCTAACCATGGACTGAATCCCCTAACCAGTGAGTCAAACTAAACTATTCCTCCTATTAAGTTATGGGTGTGGGATATTTGTCCCAGGGATAGAAAGAATACAATGAAGCATAAACAAACAAGAAATAGCAACATACTACTAAGAAATAAAGAACTGACAGAACCAAGTTCAGAAATGACACAGACTATTAGAAATGACTATTTAAAATAGTTATTAACATGATCAAGTTTCTGGAGGAAAATGTGGTCCATGTGTCCAATCAGGGAGGTAATCTCAGTAGAGAGATGGAAATTTCGGGAAAGAATCAGATGGAAATGTTCAAGGGGCTTGTCTACAGGCTTGACACAGCCAAGGGAAAGATGAGTGAGATTAATACAGGTCAATGATCCAACCGACAGAAAACAGGATAGAGTGCTCAGGATTTGGGATACCATAAACTGGCATGAGATATGTGTAACCAGACTCTCAAAATGAAGGAAATAGAGAAAATGGGGCAGAAGACATCTTTGAAGAGATGATGGCTGAGAATTTTCCAAAACTAATGGTGGATACTACATCATAGATGCAAGAAGCTCTGAGAAAACCACACAAGAGATACCCAAAACCCACACCCAAACAGTGTGTTCAAACTGCTGAAGACCAAGGACAGAGAAATCCCGAGGGCAGCCAGAGAAATAGAGACTCATTGCATGCATAAACATCACAGAAGACCTTTCCTCAGAAATCGAATGCTAGAGGCTGGATTATCTTCCCCCAAAGGCACATGTTGAAGCCTTAACCCTCAGTGTGACAGTCTGTAGAGGTAGGTCCTATAGAGGGATGTAAGGAGGTGATCAAGGTTCAATGAGGGTGCAAAGGTGAGACCCTAACGCGACAGAACTGGTGTCCTCATGAGAAGAGGAAGAGACACCTCTCCTTGTGTGCACAGGGGGAGACAGTGTGACCATGCAGTGACCAGATTGTCCTATGCACGCCGGGGAGAGAGACCTCACTGTGTAGCCAGCTCTTTGATCTGGGACTTCTGACCTCCACAGCTGTGAGGAAAGAAAACTGTTGTTTTGTTATAGTGTCTGGAGCAGACTGACACCCAGACGGATACCCGGTATGAGCCAGAAGATCATGGAGTGGCATCTAATCAATGCTAGCTGAAAAACTTAACCTGCCAATGCAGCTTTTTGTACCTTACAAAACTGTCTTCCCAAACTGAGGATACTCAGGCAGAAACGGAGAGAATTCAGTCCAAGGAATGTTGAAGGATGTTCTTTAGGTAGAAGCAATAGGATTTTAGATAGAAATCCAGGTCTAGGGCTGGGGATTTAGCTCAGTGGTTTTGCCGCCTGCTGCACAACCGCAAGGACCCAAGTTCTATCCCTGGTACCCAAAAAAAAAAAAAAAGGAAAGGCAGCTCTATAATAATAAAAAAACAAAAAATATTGGAAATACCATAAAGGAAGGCATATATAAAATTTATTTTTCCTATTTTTAACTGCTCTAAAGGATGACCCAGTGTCTAAAGCAAGCATCATACCAATGAGTTGTCCATTCACAGCATCTGCCTTACAAGCTGAGAGGCCCAGTTCCAGCAAGGACTGAGAGAGGATGAGCTGGGGTGCAGGTCCCCACTGCCATCCAGGCACAGAGCTTCCTGGCTAAGCTGACGAATTCCCAGGTCCCAGAATTCTCAGATCCCACTGGGGTCTGATGTCACCACTGGTCAGATGGAAAACTGGGTTAAGGACACAAGGTGTTTGGAGGGGATGCCGGGACATTTATTCCTGGCGTGGTTTAGAGATTCAGTGTAAGTATCTGGGATCTACATCTAGAAGGCCCGCCCCCCATCCCCCTGCTCCTCGGTCCCCCTCCCCCCACCTCTTCAGTAGCTGATGTCCATCGATCTTGTCCTGCTCCCCTGTGTCGAGACCAGGGCTTCCTGACTGGCAGAAGAACCCCCCGGAAGTGCAAACTTGGAGCGTAAATCAATGCGAGACCAACTCTATGAACTTTAATAAGCGCAGCGATTTTTGTACCACTTGAAAAGGCAGAAGGCAAGTGAACTCTCGGCTTCTGAAGATGCCTGGAATGTTGGAGGTGCATTTGTTGTGTGAATGGGTCTCATAGGTGGAAAGGTTCCTGAGAAGTCCTTTATTAACTCTCACTCCTGGTACAGTTGTGTTTCATTCTGTCACGAAGTAGCCTCTGCTGTGAAGTTTGGTTGGAGTTCAAGGCTACTGAGGGGGAGTTGACATCTTATCCCTGCCCTCTTGCTGAATTTACTGGGTCTCCAGCACACATGATACAAAGTCATTTCCTTGAGAATCAGTTGGTTTGCTTACAAATTCCAACTCATCCTCTATAAGGTGTTGTCTTTGTTAATCATTTTAATTTAGTGCATTGATTCTAAAATTCTAAACACACTTCACCTTAGGACAATGCAAGGATAGGCATCAGATGCACATGGTATCTTTAATAACATCCTAAACTCTTCTAGTCCAGCCAACTCTTAGCAGAGTCTTACTCTTACATTACAAAAGAGAAAGCTCACCTTCTCTCCAAATTTCTCTTTTCCCTGTTCGTTCTAAATATTTCAACTAGAAATCATAACAAATTCTTGATAAACTGGAAAGCCATGTCCCTTGTGAGCTGTCCTGGATTCTCCTAGGTGTAGCAGTCCCAAAAGACCTGACTAGTCCTCCAACCCTGTACCCAACACACACACACACACACACACACACACACACACACACACACACACTGCACTTGTTTGCTCAGAAGGATTCAGGGGACAAAATTTGGTGACTTGAGATCAGCAGTCTTGGTGTTAGCCTGATTCCTTCTCATCTACACAGTAGTGCTGAGGGCGGAGGAAGGGGCTAGGCTGATCTTCTTTGGTCCCTGCCTGTAGCTCAGGAGTAAGGGAAAGACACTCTAAGTGAACTCTTGAGCCACTCTGACCCAGGTCTTAAGTGGGAGCAGCATCTCTTACAGCCACCCCATGAGCATAGTTTCCCACCCTAATGGATATGTGAGTTTCAGGTGCTGGAGCTCAGGGACGCTCCATGCTCCAGCTTCCCATCTGAGGGCCTTAGTTTATTCTCAGGTCTTCAGGAAATTGCATGGATATTATCACCAACATCCTGCTTCTCTCAGTTCCCAAAGAAGAGAGCTGGAGTGTCAGCCATAGTCAAAGTTGATCACAGAGACAGAGTGAAGATTCCCTCTCCAGTCCCATCTGCTGTAACCCATTCTCTGGTAACATCCTGTAGTAGCATTTCTCTGCTGTCCTCCGAGGTGCTGTGCTACTTATGGTGGACTTTAGGGGGCTGTGAATTCCTAGGAACTATGCCAAATTTTGTGAGGTCACATGTGTTTGAGGGGGGTGCCAGGTTCTAAGGAGAGTCAGACTCCAGAGAACCGGGAAGGCTTCTGACAGTTGTCAAAGACATGCACATTATGATTCTGGGACTAAAAACCCCTGTGCTTTCACGCTGCCTAGCAAGACCTGTTCTTTCTGTGCAGCAAGCTCTTCAAGAGAAGAGGGGCCCAGTGCAACGTCTCCCACTGCCTCTGGAAGCCACAGCCCAGACTTCACCTTCCTTTGTGTCTCTTGTCCTAGGCCATGTGGCAAATTCATGAGCCATAAGGACTTCTGAGAACAGGGTCTACATTCCAGGGTTAAACTCTAGTCATGGATGATGAGGTTCAGAACTAAACTTAGCATGTTCTTTAGAGTCTTCCAAATGACCCTTCATACTCCATCAAAGTCAGATCTGGTAACTCCCATGAGCAGATGGAAGCAGGAACCTTTGAGCTCTAAGCCACATTCTCAATATTCGGAAACTGGAATTCAGAGCATCCTGATAGTATGAGTTGTAATTTCAGGCATCAGTGAGTTTTATAGGACAATTAAAAATGTTTGAGTTATAGAAGTTACAATCTTAAAAAGTATGGGCATGTCCTGGACTCCTTGGGTCATACCTGAGAGCTGTGCCTCCTGTGCAGTTTTGGCACCTATGTTTGATTAGGAAGTTCAGCATGAAAGTGATTTTTCCTACCACTGGAGAAAGAGAAGTGGATTCTTGACCTCATAACATTTACCAGTCCCTCCATCTTCCCAAATCAGAGTTGGCCCACCATTCTGTGTCCTTCTTGGCTCTGTGTGCCAGATTATTCTGCCCATCTGCCTTTCTTTGAGCTCTCTTACTTTCTAGCCTTCTCTTTGTTCCATTTGCATGTCTGGCAAATTCCCCGAAAACTTACTGCCTTAAAAGCTGACCATTTAAATTGCTCACAGACCTACAGTCTGTACAGGAGTCGGTGGTGTGGTGTGTGTGTACTCCATTCAGCACCAGCTCGAGGAGCTTGGAGGACAGGGCTGACTTGTTCACTTAGTGCCTCAGTCACTTTGAAGTTGATGCTGGCTGTTGGCTGAAACACATTCCAAGTGGTCTGGAATCGAGAACATTATGGTGGCTGGGTTTTAAGGCCATGTACAACCTGTGATGGAGAAAGAGCGAGAAAATATGCCTTTTATGACACAGCCCTTGCTATGGTCTGGATATGATTTTGGTGTCTCCGAGGGTCCATGTGTTGGAACAATAGTGTAGAACCTGGACGAGAGGAGGCTGGTAGGAGGCCCTTAACTTTCTGGGGCAGCTCCCTTGGAGGATGAATGCGGCCTTCATGGGACCCCTGAGCTCTCAGGTGGTTGGAGAAGCCTGCTCCTGATCCCTGAGTGTCTTCTTGCCTGGTGATGCGATATTCCCTTTTACACACTCCTGCTAATGTGGTCACCATGAGGCTCTCATCACAGCAAAGCTGATGCTGGTTCCAAGCCTTGAACCTCTAGAACCCTGAGCCTCATCTCTTCAACAGTAGCTGCCTTGAGTATTTTGTCACAATGATAACAAACAGAGACTAGCACAGCTTTGGATGTCAGGGCATCATTCTTGATCCTGCCCAGGTTGAAAGTAGCTAGAAGCTGCCTCTTGATGGGGAGGAGCGAGATTCTGAAGAGCACCAGGGCTGGAAATACTGCTCTGGGTATATTTGGAAAATGCATCCTGCTCACTTGTTTTTCTGGACCAGATAATTCTTCACCTCTGTGCCCAGTTCTGCACCCTGCCTCTCCTTGACCTTTGCTGTTCTTCTTCTGCTGACTGGCTCAAGATGAATGGGGTCCTAATTCTTTACATTCTGTGTCCAAACAAAGTAATAAAAGGTGACAACATCACATTGACAGGCCCTGTTGGGGAATGCCAAAGCCAAGAGAAATGTCTGTAAAGTCTGGGCTTTGCATATTTCCCTCCTTGCTGGCAAAAATAGTTAGATTTAAGGACTTGTAGTTAGCAGTGAGATTTAAGATGTTTGCTCACACAAATCACAAACCACAGGTCTTCCTGGGTTAACCAGGACAAATTGATGATGGAGAAATTATTTTTTTTTAAAAAACACTGTGAGATGAGCTAGGATTTCTCTTAGCTGTACGGCAATTTTTTCTTTCGAAATTTTAAGTTTCTTGTCAAGGTGAAAGGTGCTGTTGGTGACCTTGTTTATGACCGGGAAAGCAATAGATTTGCAAAGTAAAGCTCCTCCCAGGAAGTTAGTCTGGCCTTGACTTTTGTTGCAAAGCTGCTTTGATTTATCCACAAGCCCAACTCTCCCGACAGAAGGGATGATTAAACTGGCTAGCGACTGAAATATGATCCAGGCTGCTCTGACTGGTGAAGGCACGTGTGACTGGGACAGAGCTTCTCCACCAGGGCCTGGTGACCCTGGGCCAGGTGTTTTGGGCAAATTTATACGATGAATGGAAAAACAAAGATCGATGGAAACAGAAACAATAAATCCCTATTTTGCAGCCACTGAAAGTCAGGGAGTTTGAAGGAAACTCTGGGATAAAAACAACTGTCTCCCCAACATTTTTATAAATGCTTCTGCAAAAACATAGTGTAAAGCCATCATTATATTTGCATAAAAAATGAAACACCAGCCATGGAGCCTGAAAAGTAGTGGTAGTTATTGTAAGAAATATGGATAGGTCAGTAAATTTATTCATTTAGCAAACTCTGCTGGGCACTATTAACATTAGCAGGCACTGCACAAATCTGCAAACAGAATTCTTAGCCCCTATAAGCCCATAGTCTCATGGGGAAGTGCGGCTGGTTCAGTAATGGCTCCCAGAGATATTCAGGCCCTAATTGCTGGACTTGTGATTGTTATCTTATGTTGCAAAATGCACACTGCAGGTGTATTTAATTTATGGGTCTTGAGTTGGGGAGATTAGCTTGGATTTTATAGATGGCCCCTAAAAAAACCACAAGTGTCCTTGTAAGAGGGACAGAAGGAGAACTGGGCACAGAAGGGAGAGCCATATGGTGAACAAAGCCAGATGCTCTACTGCTGGCTTTAAAGCTAATGGAAGAGGCCACGAGCTAAAGATCACAAGGAACACAGATCTAGAAGTAGGAGGAAGAGGTACTGGATGAGGGATCCCAGTGTAGACTTCTAAGCTCCAGAGATGAGAATTAATTTGTGTTGTTTTAAGCCACCAAATTTGAGATAATTTGTTATAGCAGAAAATGAATACAAAAAAAACAAAAAAGAAAATGAATACAGGCAGTTGGTAGGTATCTTTGGGATATAATTTTAATGAATGCCCAGCTGTCTTTTAGGAAATGGCTATCAGGTCATTTATGACAAGTGAGAACTTTCCATGGCTTATTTCTTTGGCTTTAGGATTTGTGCAATGGTCAACAATCGAAGGTCTGTGAAGAGGAGTGATTTTGACCTCTTTGTCACTGTGCTTGCTGGAGGATTTTCATAATGGTCTGAGAGGAGAGGAGTTTCAGGAGAGTCATTTAAACCTGTTCTCCATTTTGTGATACGAGGCCATGAGACTGTTTTGAAGAAAAGACTGAAACTTGTACCTCCAAACATTTTGTCTCTATCAAATGTCCACTTGGGAATGTGGAGCAATTCTCCTGGCTTTGCCATTGCTTGGGAGGAAGTTAGATTTCTTCTCCTCTTAGAGCTCTTGAATATCCTCAATAGCAGCAATTCTATTATCCAATGGTGAATCTGACTCTTACCGTAACTCCAAATGGTCTCTGAAGTCCAGGGATCAGGGGGAACACTATTAGGGTTTGGATCTGGGTGTCCCCCAAAGCTTCATGCACTCAGAGGTGGGGCTTTTGGAAGGTGATTAGATGATAAGAGCTACAGCTGGGTTAGAGGCAGGTCCCTGAGGGCATGGCCTGGAAGGGTTTGTCTCTCTCCCTAGCAACTTCCTTTTCTTTTTGCTTCCTGTCTGCCAGGCCGTGAGCAGCTTTCCTCTGCCTAGGCCCTTCCATTATGCCCTTCTTGCCTTGGAGGAAGCCATCCAACTATGGACTGAAACTGTGAGCCAAAATAACCTTCTTAAGTTGTGTGTGTTGGGTATTGTGTCCTAGCAATGAAAACGCGACCAAGACAGGCATAATGTTGTCTATTACTATTTTGGGTAACTACAAACTACTTTCCACATATAAAAAAATCCTTCACCTGGAAGCATGGCCCACATGAAGATTGAAATTCATCTCTGTGTGTGTCTCTCTGAGTGTGATATTTCACTAGATTCAAGTCACCTTGTGCCATAAGAATCTTGTTATTTTCTGTCTCACTAAGAAAGTAATCTGCCAATTAAACAATGACATAGTTCTTTACTAGAGCTTTTTATTTAGTGAAAGAGATATTTCAGTCTTACTTAGACATACTTTAAAAAGATGTATCACTCTGTGTGAGTCTGAAAAAGAAGCTCTAAGTAGCATTGGTTAGTGTAACCGTGAAATATCTTCACCACCAGTGTCAGACTTTTCTGCACCAGCTTTGATGCAGAGTCAGGAAACCCAGGCCTTTCACACAGTACTGTCTTCTGTGCCATGAAGGTCACTGGCAAGGACACCTTAAAAGAGTGCCCCTTTATGTTCTCTTAGATTTTCCTCATGTCTTTTTCCCACGGTGCCTGTTTTGAGGTTGGTGGGCTTCCTCCGAGGATGAGTGTCACATTTGTTTCTGACTGTCCTGTTCCATCCTTTTCTGGAGACCCAATAACATTATGTTAAATGCTGAATCATGTTTTTCCTCCCTTGTGTCATCTTTTAGAACACATTTTAAATAGCAATTAATCCAACATGGGATGTATGGGCCACACACACTGCTCAGTAGAGGTGAAGCCAGGGCGAGGGGTAAACATGGAGTATACATGAACCAACCCTGACGGCACATAGGTCACAATCATTTGTCTTAGTCCCTTCAGATGCTAAAACAAAATGCATTAGACTAGGTTGTGTATAAATGATAGATATTCACTTCTCACAGTTCTGGAGCTGGGAAGTCCATGCTCGATGTCCCAGTGGGTTCACTTTCTGGAGAAGGTGCTCTCTGCTTTGTAGATGGTGTCTCTTGCTGAGTCCTACAGAGGGTAATGCTGTGTCCCTCTCATATGGCAGAGGGGATGAGTGGGCCTAGCAGCTCTCTGAAGTATTTTTCATAAGGGCTTCATCCTACCATGAGGCTCCGTCTCTTCATACCATCACCTTAAAGTTTAAGCTCCAGTATATGAATTTTGGAGGGAAACATGCATTCAAGCCATAGAACCATCCCTTGGCTGATAGGACTGTAAGAAACAGTGATTCTGAGATGTAATGATGTGAAAAAAATGTGTTTTTGGAATCCTGAAAGTTTATTGACTTTGTTTCAGATTGTTTTAAATCTGTACATAATGTCTCTAGAACTCTAGTGCAGCTGTTGTTATGTCCCACATTAGGAAAAAATTACAGCCTAGACAGGGCAGGGGATGTGCTCAAGTTCAGACACATTTGAGGACATTCACCCTGGCCCCAAAGTCAACAGGGAAGCTGGCAGTGTTTCTCCTTTGTGGCTGTGGGATGTGCCACGGCATATTCTCCATAATGGTTCTGGAGAAACGCAAACGTGCATACATATTTAATATAAAGAGATGAACACGCTTGCTTGTGTTCAGTGTTGAGTACAGCATGGTTGATGATAACTATCAAGAAAGTACTTGAGCATGTTCAGTGGGATAGAATGGACTCTTTACAGTTTAGCATTTTCAAATGGTAGTTGACTTTTCAGACAACTGAAGATGATTTTCTTTCCTCCCCTCTCTCCTTCTTGCTAATTTATCCTCAAATGTTATCCCCCATAGGAATGAATCCCAGTTTCTTTAAAGGTCTTTAAAACACTTTCATTTAAAAACCTAATTTGCAGGGACTATTGATTTAATTAGCCTGAGGTCATTTGTTGGATTACTAATGTCTCCATGTTCTTTCTGGAAGTAGAGAAGTGGGAATTATGGTGGAAGGAGAGTTTATTAGCTCAGCGCCAAGAACAGTTCAGTTAAGGTCTCCTGGTAACATCTACTCTGCTGTTCTGTCTGTGCTTAACTACTATGTCCCTTGATTTGTCTGACCCTTACAGAAGCCACATAAATTATTGGTAAACACCAAAAGATTTGAAGTTTAGGAAAGATGGTAGCATAAGATAGTGAGCTGATTGTTTTGGCTTCCACAGCTAAAATGGAGAAACCACAAAGATGGGATTTTCCCAGGGGGAGCTTCTGGTATTTGTTCTCTTGTTTCTGCTCACGTATTTATATAGCAGGTGTCTTGACAAGATGGTGGGGTCTGGAGAGGTAAAGAGGAAACAGACACAGGTCCTGTTCCTGGCATGCTGGGCAATTAGTGGCACAGGCAGACATAGCCATTATGGGAGTCCAGAGTAGCCTATTATCTGATGGTGGTGAAGTGGTTGGAGTGGGCCCCCAGAGAAGGTCATATCCTGGTCTGGGTACATCCTTAATGCATCAGACTCCGCAGAATAGTTTTGGAACTAGGTGACTGGGATGAGTTCCTAAAGGGCAGAGCTTTTGGAGATTTGAGATGGGACTTTCCTGAAGACCCAGTTAGAGTCCCTTCCACCATGGGTTCACCACGGTGTGCCAGGATCCAGGGTCCTTCCCTCTTTCCCAGTTATTAATCTTATAATTTAGTTTTGCTGTGCTTTTAAAATTTATTTCCCCTTGTTTTCAAAGTTTCCACTTGAACTTAGTAGATATACTGATATAGAAGTATTTTCTGCTTACAAAGCACCATGAGAATCAGAAGAGAGATGCTGCTGTCATGAAGCAGCCTTTCCAGAGCAGATGCAGTCCTGTGATTACACAAGGAGGGTCCCTCACTTCAGGAATGAAGATGCTCTTTACACAGCATCCCAGGACCCTTCTCTTTACTCTTATTTGATTGGGTCTCCAGGAAAATAATTTCTAGTTCTGCTAATGATGTAAGATTCTAGACCTGAGCCTCAGTGAAATGGTAGAAAGACTTAAATTTAGTGAGGTGTATGTATTTGACCTGTGACAGGTTTTGCCCATCTGGTCCACTCATTTATTCAAGTGTTTATGAAGCGCTTACTAAAAGCCAAGACTAAAGTCTTTTTTCTTATTCATTTAACTCTCTGAAGCATAGATTGTGTGACTTCCTTCAAGTTTACCCATTTACAATTTTAGCTCTGTTTTGGATTTTGTGATGTTCTTTTTGGCTGTATGTCATCTAACTTCCCTTTTCTCTCTTTTAGGCCTCTTCTTCTGTCTTTCCCTTAGGGCAGATAGTCATTATCCTTAATGTGTTTCTTCTTTTTTCACGATTTCACCTACTTTTAATGTCTTTATGTTGATGACACATCCATACATGGGAAGGGGAGGGAGGAGAGATTGATTTCCAGTTTTCATCTATATTCTGATCTCTTAAATATGTGTGTGCAACAATTTTACCCTCTCTTGAGCATTTGCAGAAATTCAACATGTCCAGATCAAAGCTTACTATTTTTTCCCACAAAATGCAGGCTTAATTATGGTAGAATTAGGGCTGACGTTACAAACGTACTGAAGCACCACTTAATGGAGATATATCAACGAGGGTGGATGGGTGTTCCGGGGTCTTCACATAGGCCTCTTCCTTCCTTGTCTTTTATTGGCAACTTGGGTACAGACATTGATGGCTGGCTGATGAAATATTTTAGGTGATTTAAAATTTCTTGGAGGTAGCTGGTAGAGTAGATGATTAATTGGCCAGTACTAACAACATAAAGTTTAATGGGCACAAATATGAAGTTTTGTTTCTGTGCTCAAAAAATCCAATTATACCAGTACAGAAGAGCAGAGAGATAACTGAACCAGTATCAGATGTGAAAAAATGTAAAAAAAAAGTATAAAAAATATGTATAAAAATTAGTAAAAAAAATGTATTAAAAATATGTATAAAAAATTTGTGTTTGGTCGACCAGAAGTTCAATATGAGTCAGCAGTGTCATGTTTCTGCCTTTGGAGATCATCTGTCCTGGGGTTGCTTTTCATCTATCACTGTACAGGGAACACTGATACACAAATTATTATCAGGAGGATGGGATTTGAAAACATTTTCCATGAGTCTGTGACAAAAACCAGAGTCTTTAGCTTCTCAGAGAAACTTCCTTGAGCCAAGACTATAGGGGAAGTGATACCATGTTCTTAATTGGCATCTCAGTCAAGAGTGATCATTTGTAGGATACCTTTTGTACATAAAGTGTTAGGATATATGTCTGGAAATAAGGTGGGACAAACATGTGGGGCCCAAGGAGGCAAGAAGGTGAGAAGGTGCTGTCTTAGTCCCCTTTACTGTTTCACAAAAAGCCTTTGCCTTGACTTCTGCCCACTCTGACACCATCTTCCTCCACCCTCTTCATATCACCTGGATTAACATATACTGGGCTTCTTTGATTCCTCAAAGGGAGGAGACACTAAGGTGGTGACTCAGGCAGAAGAAAGAGGTGAGGTGACTACATTTTTGATTGTGCTTCTTTTTCACCTCTATAACCTTAATTTGTCACATAAGGTAACATTTACAGGTACTGGGAGTCAGGGCTTCTCTGTGTGTGTGTGTGTGTGTTAACCTTATTCTGTTTGCTACTCTACTGCTATCAGAGTGGAGACTGAACAAGGGCAGTGATATGATGCCCAGCCAGGTGCCTTCTCCTGATGGACTCTGCACGTTTGTTGTAGAATTGAATTGGACTTTACTGGGGGGAGACTGGGTAGGAACATGTTTTTTTTTTTTCCCCCATTAACTTTATTCGTACATTTTAGGTATAAAATATAGTTACATTCATCATTGGAATCTTGTACCATTACATGAGTCTCTTGGTTCTTATCTTTTTTCCCCTTTCCTTGCCCTCCCTTCACCCCCTCCACCCTTCCCTATTTGCAAAGACCTTGTTTCCATTTTTTTCCTCTTCTCATATTTTTTCCCTTCCCTTTTTTCCCT